>JAODAL010054130.1:0-24824 GCA_025379985.1 Phyllomedusa bahiana | reverse complement strand
CCTCCTAGAAATCTTTGGCTCTTTCCTTTTTCAGCACCTTCCATACCTTTTCCCCACCCACTAAATAAACTTACCATTCTCCCACCATATTAACAGTACTATCCTGTTACTTCCCAATACTGTACTTGCCGTTGCCCACAGTGCCCTCCTTAATATAGTTACCCAATAACAAACAGTGCCAAACAGATAGTACCCATAGTTTTATTAGTGCACCAGACAATAATATGCCACACTGACTGCACTTTTCATTATAATACAGCCCATTAATTTTGTTTTTCTTAGCCCTATAAAACTACAAGTTCCAGGATCCTTTGCTATGCTTTGTCTGTCTTTCTTCCTTTCAACCTCAATCTCAGTGCACACCTTTAGTTTTCCTCCCTCATGGTGAAAATTATAGTTGGCAGGAGCAAAGGGGTGTAACTTGAAGGTCTGCCCTGAGAAAGGCCAAATCCTTTTCGCTAGGGGTGGTACAGCGGTAGCAGTCGCTACCGGGCCCAGCAGCTTGAAGGGGCCTAAAAGCCCTTCTGCCACATAAGGAGACACAAACATTGGAAGCGGCACATGGTAGTTGGGGGGGGCCCATTTCACTTTTGGCCCGAGGGCCCAGGAGCTTCAAGATACAACTCTGCCTATTGGCCATCATTTTCTCCTGGGATCAACACAAAGCTATTTCTTGTGTGTTCATACACCCAAAACAACTGAGCTTCATAAAACAGTCGAAAGCAGGAAACCCGTAGAAAATTTTATAAATATTACAAATATGCTCATGTTTTCCACTAGACATTCCTGTCAGATTTAATAGGAGAATAAAGTGAACAACAGTCCTAGTGTGGTAGGAAGCAGTAATTTAAAGGATGTTTTTACTCTTGTTAATTCTTGAAATTCCAATGAAAACTCTCTCTGAGTCAGCAGAAATAAAGAGAAATGGAGAAAGACCTTCAGACTGTCCATTTACTGTAATGCATCTCAGCATGTAGCTTTTCAGTGTATCCCAACACCTAATACAGCATGTAAAACAGGAGTATGGAATCTACACACATACCTTGAAATTTGGTTATGCCAGCTGTCAGGGGAAGTTTACATTTCAATTAAGTCTGAGGAGATGTAGTCTTATTTAGACAACTGTATTTGGCCATGGGCTCTAGGTCCATTGTATAACCCTCTCCATGCCGATGTCCGTATGTCCCTGTAAGTCAAGGGTAAAATGAAAAGTGAAGAAGTTCATTTATGTCCACATAAAGCTGCCTGAGTGACTCATTATAATAATATTACTCAAATTTTATTTTCATTGCCATAATTAGCATCCTCCTTTCAAATACGTATTGGCCAAAACTTGCAACTGTGTCTCCAAAATATGATTTATTATGGTTTTCTTGAGTATCCGGACTAACATTCACTTAGTTCACTTCCCCGGGGATATGTACTTTAGATGTTATCTTGGTGATACCTACACCCAGCTGATCTCCAATAGGAAGCATCAGGCTTTAGAAACATTTCCTGTTGCTTTTAGTCCTCAAGTCATGAATTGGTATGAAGCTTAAGCAGTATTAGGCTAAGACTATACAGCATAGGACAAAAAACTTGTAGAAAACCAAAACCTAAAAACTGCATTGAACGTCAGTTTTTTGTCCAAAGCAGCTGGGTTTCCGACCAGTTTCTGGGTGGTTTTCAGTTTTTTGGTGCTTTTTTTTAGCGTTTTTTGGACTGTTTTGGGGCAGTTTTTAATGTATACAAAATTCATATACCTTGTCAGGACACTTGAGCAGTTTTTCAGCAGAACTGACCAAAAACCGTGCCAAAAAACATCCGGCGGTCTATATAGACTTCAGTAGTACATTTCTGCCCTGCTCTGATGTTTTTTTGCAACATGTTACAAAAAAAAACGACCAGCAGCTAAAATGAGCAGAAAAAAAGTTCTGTGGAGACAATAGGACGTTTTTACTATACAAGTCTATGGGACCTGCATTCAGTCTTTTTTCAGCGGTTTTAAAAAACGTGAAAAAATGACTGAAAACTGGAGACATAGTACTATGGTATTCCCTAGGAGCCACTTTTATTGAAATATGACTACTGTAACCACTATACAAGTAGAGTGATCCAATTATAATAAATCTGTGAACACTGATAGGTGCCAGTAGGTAACAGCATATTGACACTAGGGTTGTATATGGATAAGAGCAACCAACAGCAAATAGAAATATTTAATTCACTCAGTCTTATAGGCTATTGAATCATCTAACATCTACATAAAACAATTCCTACACTAGATATATTAAAAAGTTACTAATTAAATTTCTTAAACACTTCTGCTAAGTCATGGTGATGTTAAGAGGGTATGAAGTGGGCTCAGAAGCAAAGCTCACTCCATTCACAGTGGGTGCTGGTTGTTAATTACAGCTGACACCCGCTACTAGTAGTCAGGATCAGAGAAAACTTTGATCCCAGCCATATAACTGTCTAGATGCCGCGGCAAGTCCAGCTGCAGCATATAAGCAGTTAAAAAAGGACTGTTTTGCCCCCTACCACTGTCCAATTTCCCTCCCCTTGCAACGTGATCAATGGGTGTCATTCGGTTGTTATGGTCACGGAGACCTAGTGAAGGCCTCTAATGAATGTAAGAGGAGATCAATGATATCACTATATACTGCAGGACGTATCCTTGTTTTATGTTGTTTTATGAAAAGTATTTAAACTTATTGTTGATGAAATCGTACTGACAAGCCGTAAAAACAACCCTCCCCCCTTCCGAAAAAATTGGCTAATTTTTTTTTGTTCAATTACATTCCACATATATTTTTTTAGGCTTGCTAATACATTAAATGATACCATTAAAAAGTATAACTTGTCCCGCAAAAAACAAGCCAAAACAGTTATGTTGATGAAAATATAAGTAAGAGGATCAGGAGGATAAAAAATGAAAATAGTGAGATCCTTATTAGATTAAAGGACTTAAATAAACTTCTATTAATATAATTATTGTATTGAAAGGTGGTTCAGTGCTTAGTCCCCACATTCTGAGCCATATTCATGACATAGCCAGATGTTTCTGGGTCAGAGAAGCAAAACATATGGAGATCTGCTGATTGTTGTACCTACTTTTTTGTGGAACAAATGTGTTTAGGTAAAGACACCTGTACCGATGCTTCGCTTTAACACTTTGGGTGCATTCACAGAGGCTTCAGCGTGTTTTTTAACTTTTTTGCAGTATGCTTTTTTTTACAAGCCGAGAAAAAAAATACTACAAAAATGTGCGGAGGGAGGCCTATACATATACAATTTTAAGATCCGCACATGGCTGCTGGACTCTGTGAACTCAGCCTTAGGTTGTGTTCACACAGTATATTTTTTTCAAAAGAAACAAAAACGCTATGTAATACATGGCAGAAATCCCCCTCACATTTCAGCCATGTATTCCACTTTAATTTAGGATTTGGATTAGCCCTATTTAATGGTAATTCTTACAGTCCTGCCTCCAGAAAATAAATGAGTCATGACAAGAAGATTATTTTTTCACAATAGCGGTTTAGAATCTGTAACCGTAAAAATATGTTCAAAATGTGAACTAAAGTGCAGATACCCACTGAAAACAGTAGAACTATAAAGATGTGTTATGCATATTTGGTACACCAAAATATGCCTCAAAAATGCACCGGGTTCACCTCTTAGTCCATGTTACTCCTTTATAAATCTACTGTTCTGTCAATTGCAATTTTGTTGTCTTTTGCCCAAGTGACTTAAAGGGGTGTTCCTGCAAAGAGAAAGCTACCGTACAGGTCGGCTATCAGCTATCTGCAAGTCACCCGTGCATGAAAATGAGACTACAAATTCATGTCGTTCACCAAAACTGACAGCCCAGACAAGGAGAGCACTAATAAGAGATGTAGCTAAGAGGTCCAGGGTCACTCTGAAGGAGCTGCAGAGATCCACTGCTGAGGTCGGAGAATCTGTCCACAAGAAGACTATTAGTTGTGTACTCCCAGAATCCGGCCATTATGGGATAGTGGCAACGAAAAAGACATTTTGAACCCATAAAGCCTCGTTCACACGGCTTATTTGGGCGCTGATTGGAGCCGTACTGCGCGCCGTATTTGCGCTGCAGTACGGCTCCAATCCGTCCCAGTAACTATAGTAATCCACAGTTCTCATAGAGAACTATGGATTCCGTCTCCTCTCTCCGCTCGGTGAATACGGCGAGGGGGGAGAAAGTGACATGCACATTATTGACGGCGTGTACGCGCCGTGAACAATGACTGTCTATGGGGCCGGCGAGCTGCCGGCCCCCTGTCCCGCTGCCGGCGTAATTGCGGGGCGAAATCCGGCCCCGCAATTACGTCGGCAATAAGCCGTCTGAACATTGCCTAAGAAGTCAAATTTGAAGTTTGCAAAAATCTATGTAGAGGACACAGCAATCAGGTGGAAGAAGGTGCTCTGGTTAGATGAGGCCAAAATTGAACTTTTTGGCCTAAATGCCAAATGCTATGTGTGGAGGAAAGCCAACACTGCACATCAGTGCAGGTGGCGGCATCATGCTGTGAGGAGGCTTTGCTTCAGCTGGGACTGGGAAGCTGGTCAGAGTTGCTATGAAGATGGATGGAGCTAAATACAGGACAATCCTGGAGGCTGCAAAAGACTTGAGACAGGGGCATAGGTTTGCCTTCCAGCAAGACAACGACCCTACATACTGCCAAAGCTAGAATGGAAGGGTTTAAATCAAAGCATTTGCGTGTGTTACAATGGCCCAGTCACAGTCCAGACCTAAATCCCATTGGGAATCTGTGGCAGGACTTGGAAATTGCTGTTCACAAACCTATTTGACTGAGCTAGAGCTATTTTGCCCAAAAAAAAAAAAGCAAAGATTTTAGCCTGTACATGTGCAAAACAGGTCGAGACATCACCCATCAGGCTGCAGCTAAAGGTGCTCCTACAAAGTATTGGCTGAGGGGAGCTGAATACATATGCACACCACACTTTTCAGTTTTACAATTAACGAAAAAATGGAAAAGCGCGTATCATTTTGTTTTCACTTCACAAATACTTGCTACATCTCGTAAAATATCAATGACATACATTTAAATTTGTGGCTGAAAATTAGGAACAGTTAAAGTGGTATGAATACTTTTGCTACTCACTTTATACTCGGCAGCTCATAGAGATGAATGAACAGGATAGGCGCAAGCACCCCCATTTTAACTCTCACAGGTCGTCTTGTAGTTAGCTGAGAACCGATCTGCGCAGTGGACTTTGCTTTGTGGAAATAGAGAAAACTACAGCATTAAAAAAAAAGCATGCAGAGACCATCTCTTTAAAAAAAATGAAATTCGATTTCAAGTGGTTTTCCAGGTCATACCACAATTTAGTAGGGAGTTCCAGGTGCCCCATAAAATTTAAAGGGATTGCCTCACTACATTGATTCAGCTCACCTCAGTCCTGTTTTCTCGGTTTCATTTTTAATTCAGGGGCATGTTTACTGGCTTCTACTAGGCTGCAGTAGAAGCCAGGTCTGTAGCAACCAGTGCTGACAGTCTATCAGGAGAGATCAAAAAGGTCTGTAGCTATAGCGACCTGAGGAGCTGAGGCAGCCCATACAAGAGGGGATATCTCAGAATAGGTAGGACAGGGGCGTTGCTAGGGTCCTAAAACATTCGGGGCACGGGCCCTTTGTTAGCGGTGAGTGTAAGGAACAGCCGCTGTCCGCTATGCATAGAGTGGGTCTAGTGCGTGAGCCCGTTTTATACATCCTTCATGCCATTTAGATGTTCAGGGACATCCATATGCATGAAGGGGTGAATTAAACCCCGCCGCTAGCTTCCAGCAGCAGAGACTCTGCTCTTGACTCCCTTACTGATGGTCTCCGACCACATACCCCATCCTCCCAGCCCACGGCCTACAGCATTGTCCCACTCCTACCTCCTGTTGAATTCAAAATATACGTTGCACCCTCATTTTCTTCCCAAATTTGGGGGCACAAAAGTGCCTCTTATACGGTATATGTGGTGATGTAGTTTAACTCCTAAATGACACAGCTGTTTTCCATTTTTTTTTTCTTCTTTTTTCATCTATAACTCTTTTTTTTCTTTTATGTTGATAGAGCCGTGTAAAGGCTTATTTTGTGCAGGATGAGCAGACCTTTTTACTGGCACCATTTTGGGCTATATATGTTTTATTGATCACCTTGTATTCCAAATTTTATGAGGCAAAGTGTATAAAAAATCCTGGTAGTGTTTTTTTTTTACAGCGCTTAATGTGGGGCATAAACACGATTACAGCAATACCCAATTCATACCATTTTATAGTTGTTTTTTTTAATCTTGTAGTAATGTTACACAGAAATAAATAAATAAAATGTTCTGCATCATTAAATTCTAATAGCCATAACTTTTTTCATTGGTGCTGTTCTGAGGTTCATGGGACTTTTTTGATTGATTTTTATTCAATTTCTTGCACAGTGGGAGGGAACAAAAATGTTTTTTTTTTTGTGTAGCAGTCTTCTGGAGGGGGTAAAATCAGTTTATAGCACGGGTTGATACGCACACGTGATCCCCAAATATGTGTACTTTTTTTTACAATTTTTAATTGAAAAGCATTTGTAATGAGGAAAAGGTTATATGTGTGTTTTTGTGTTTGTTTTTTTCACTTTTTATTTGCTTGACCACTTTAATATATCAGACTTTAATACACACAGGGACAGTATATACACAAATGTAACACACAGGTAAATATTGGACATGTGTATATACTGTTCCTGTGTGTATATTACAGTATATATATTTATATACACACTTTTGTATATAAAATATTTTATATATATATATATATATATATATATATATATACACACACACATGTACTTCACTTCACACAGGGACAGTATATACATGTGTACTACTCATCTGGGTGTTACATATGAGTATATACTGTCCCTGTTGTGAAATACATGTGTGTATATATATATATATATATTATATATATTATATATAATATATTTTGTAGTGTGTATATAAATATATTTTACTGTAATATTACACGCAGGAAACTATATAACATGTTTCCCAAAATTTACCTGAGTGTTACATTTGTGTATATACTGTCCCTGTGTGTGTATTATATACTAATATACTGTACCTCTGTGACACATGTGAGGTGGGAGCATGGCCCTCCATCCTGCCTCAGGGCATACCTTATGCAGGGTCACAGTCACTGGGGTCCTAGAAGCTCCAGGGCTGTTTAGGCAGCTCTGGAAGACTTGAGGAAACCAGAAGCTCGTTCTGGTTTCCATAGTGATGGGGCCGACCATCTGCTGAAGTAGCCATCAGAAGCAGGCAGGGAACCTTGCTGTCGGTGCTGTAGCTCCGGGGGAGGGCTGTGCAGGGAGCACATCAGAGGAGGGGCTGCTCTCACTGCTCCCTGAGAGTGCTGAGGCTCTGGTGGTGGGCGGAGCTTCTCACTGCAGGGAGCAGAGAGAGTTAGGAGACTAATCATTCTGCCCCGGATGATACTGCCTAGCGACGCCCCTGAGGTAGGATACTATTAATGGACACATATTGCAAAGTGACTTGTTTTTGTAAGATCTTTAACATAAAAGGCAATCCTTGTAGTGAGACAACCCCTTTAAAGAAGCCTATACTCACCTTTCTCTTCTCTGCTCCTCCATTCTAGCACTGTGTCTCTTTGCTCTTCTGTTTACTCTGTTCTTCTTGCAGATGGTCATGTCATTGTTGCAGCTGCTGATTGGCTGCAGCGGTCACAGAACAGTGATGTCAGTGAGTGGCATGTGATCTTTGCAGCCAATCAGCAGCTACAGTGGTGACATTGCCGTCTGGAAGATGAACACAGTAAACAGAAGACCAGAGAGGCTCATGTTGAAACGGAGGAGTGGGAGAAGGTGAGTATAGGCTTTTTTATTTGATGAGCCACCACGAGCTTCCAAGAAATTTTTGATACAAACCAGACAAACCCTTTAAGGAAAAACCATGGTAAAAGTAGCATGTGTTTATAGGTGCTTTCTATTATTATAGTAGTGCAGCTTTCCGCTAGCATGTGTGAATGTAGCTTATCATGTGAAACTAATGCAGCTGTATGACCTCGTATACTTCACTGCACATGTTAATGATTATATATGTAACCATGACTTTACTGCCTAAATGTGGATAAATCACCATGTACTGAAAAATGTTCTATGACTACAGATTATTCAGAAGAGTTTATTTTCATGAACCTTCTATGAATGACAGGAATGGCAAGAGTTTGTATACACTAATCATTCACAACATTACATCCGGGTAAAAAGAAGAACCTTGATTTTCTCTTTTCAATGGCACCTGTCAAGGGGGCGGATATATTAGGCAGCAGTGAAACAGTCAGTTCTTGTAATTAATGTGTTGGAAGGTGGCAAAACACATTGGGCGACATGTATGAACGATGGTGCTGACTGGCCATTTCTAAATCACCTTAAAATAGTACAGAATGCGTCACAATGTGTGAACCTCTTCTTCTGCAGGTCATACATACAGGGCATTGTAGTGTTAATACGACAAGTCTGGCTCAGGCACCACCTTTACCCTGGTCTGGCTGTTCTAACAGTTCTGTGCATAGATTTGGTGTCAAAGAATTATATATGTGTCTAATTCTATGAATGTGGTGCGACGCCCCCAGAATACTCCTAATCTTTGGTGCAACTGATTATACATCTATAGAACAAGTCTACTACAGCTTTTTAACGCCATATACGTGGCACAGCCCGTTCATATACATTGCCCATTGTGCATGTAAAAGCATCCAAAATTGATAAGTGTGAGAAGGTGACTAGGTCTGAACAATCACGTTGAATCATGTTGATGGCCAGATAGCCAAGGTTATCCAGCAGAACATTGCCCAGTTCATCACGTGGCCTACACTGGCTTGCTTTTTTCAATAGTATATCCTGATGTCATCCCTTCCTCATTTAAAATGATGTTCCCATCTCAATCATTTATGGTATATCGATAAAACATCTATATAACATGGCTGTATTCAAAACTCCCATAGAATAAAGTGTATAGTGCCACGTAAGCACTACCTACTCTCCATGGAGACTTTTGAGGGCCCATTCTTAAAACATGTGCAGGAACCCACACCTATCAGACATTTATAGCATATCCTATTGATACATCTAAATGTCTGAAATGGGAATTATCCCTTTAAATGAAGAAGAGCTGGCACCAGGATACACTATGGAAAAAAGCAAACCAGTGAAGGCCATGTGATGAACTGGGCAATGCTCTTCTGGACAACCTTGGTCTTGGTTTACATGTGGATGTTATTTCGACACTTACCACCTACCTAAACATTATTGCCAAGTATACCCTGTCCTAGTAACAGTTCTCCATAATGGCGGTGGTCTCTTTCTAGAAACACTAGAAAAAAGTTGTTCAGGAATGGTTTGAGGAAGAGTTCAAAAAGCAGACTTGGCCTTTAAATTTCCCAGATCTCAATCCTATTGAGCATCTGTGTAAGGTGCTATAAAAATATTGATATTGATTCATGGAGGCCCCAAATTATTGGACATAAACTACCTACTTCTAACCTAATGGTGCCAGATACCACAGGACACTTTCAGATGTCTTGTACAGTCCATGTCTTGATGGGTCACAGTGATACTGGCAGCACAAGTGGGACCTATACAATAATATTAAGCAGGGGTTTTAATGTTATAATCAATCAATGTGTATGTGTCTCAGGGTATCCCCATTTTCCAGTAATGGGAGATCAGTGGAAAGATGAATCAGACTAGTTGGATTTCAACATCCGCTGTCCTTTGTTTCTGCAGGAGAGAAAACTGCTACCATATGAATTTTCCCTTTCTTCATTGAAAACATGTGCACAGTCACTTGACCTGAATGTGCATGTAGTATTCAGGAGGAATAGCTGTACGCCTATTCAGTCAACAGCTGCCTAAGGTGGATATACCATAAATGTCCAAGATGAGAACACCCTTTCAAAAAGTTCCAACATAATCTAGAGAGCTGTACAGAATTCATCAATCATGTCAGATCCTGTCCTTAGTGGTGCTTACAATCAAATTTTCCAGTTCCAGAAACACATCACTAAGGGTGCTTTCACATGGAGCGTTTTTTGGTACGTTTTTGGTGCTTTGCTTTTTTGCAGAAATACACAGCAACTAATGCAAAAAACACGCCAAAAAATGTGTCAAAAAAGGAGCAAAAACGCTCTGTGTGAAAGCACCCTAAGGCTATGTCCCCACGGCACGGGTTTTCAGACGGTTTTTCAGCCGGTTTGCGGTTTTTCAGACCGCCTGAAAAACCGTCCGAAAGTGAGCACAATTGTGCTCTATGGAAAACCCGTACAGCAGTCCCCACTGCACAGGTTTTCCGCCCGGCGGTTTTGTCGCCGGCGGTCCGGCGGTAAAACATTGAACATGCACAATCTTCCGTCCGGTTTCCGGACGGAAGATGTGCTGCTCAATGGGAGGGAGGAGGGCTGTTCTCCGCTCATCGCGGAGAAAAGCCGCCCCCCCGCCGCGGCCGTGGGGACGGCTGCAAAACAGACAAGTACCGGCCGGCATTTGTCCTATGCCGTGGGAACGCACCCTAAAGGTTAATTTTATAGAAACACAATTTGGATAGAAGCATGTGAAACACATACAAACTCCATTCAGGAACTGCCCTTCATCTGAAGCCACATTCCCAGTGCAGCAAGGCAACATTATTAACTTTTACCACTACTATTGCTAGGTGACACAAAAGAAATAGTATGACTGATCAGTGATGTAAGTAGGAACACTCAATGACTCATCAGTAGGCACATTTATGCAATATTTGCGATTGCTAGATGTTGTCCTTAAAAAGGCTGACCAGTGAACTAGAAAAAAAAAATTAGCCTGTTGCTTGCCTTAAGGTATGTTCACCGGACTTATTGCAGCGCCCTAATACGCCGGGTGTTTTGGAAGTTCACGCTGATCAGCATGTACTTCCAAAGCACAGGGGGGATGTGAACAATTGACATGTCACTTTTTTCCCCCGGCGTACAATGCGATCGTATTGTACACCCGAGGAGACGAGGCGTAATTCATAGTTATGAATTACTGTAATTGCGGCATGCATTTTGCCACGCATAAAGCACAATACGCGGCAAAATTTGCGCAATTACGCGGCAAAGTAAGCCATGTGAACATTCCATTAGTCTTAATTCACCTCCATGTGATGTTTTCTGTGCTAATTTGTACTATCCCTCTCTTTTAAGCTGCATTTTTTTTTAAAACTGTTCATTTTGCTCTTCTTTGTCTATCTTCCTCTGTCAACCTCAGCCTCATTGCACCTTTGTTTTCCTACCTCACTTTGAAAGATTTGGGAGGATGTGCCAACCAAGACTGCCCTGATAAAAGCCAAACCCCTTTGATCAGCTGATCTCCTTTGCTCCACACAGGGGTGTTTCCTGTGTGTACTATACGATACATGGAAACCTCTAAAGAAGCATATATGCTATCTATAATACATGAAAAAAACTTTGAGATTCTTAGTTCACATGTTTTGATCAAAAAAACCAATTGAACCAATGAGAAGTCTGAATTTGACTCTAGTGAGAGGTAAAAATAGAGTAGGACCACCCGCCTTGAGATCCCATTAAGCCGGGGTAAGCCGGGAGTGGCATAAGCATTTTTTGATCAAAACATGTGAACTAAGAATTTCAAAGTTTTTTTCCTGTGTGTGGAGACAGAACTACTGAGCTTTCAGTTATCAAACAACTGATGTAAAACCACAGAAAGCCTGCAGAAAAATTTATAAAAGTACAGTACAAAAGTGCCAAAGTTTGGGAACCATTATATAGATAATATTTTTTTTGCCACTGGACAACCTTTTTAATTGTTCTTTTAAAGCAATTGTGTATGTGTGTGTGTTTTTTAGAAGAATAACTCACACATGTCTTAGTATTATAACATAGAAAATAACATTGACCTTAGTGGTATGTCCATAGGTTCTTAGTTGTCACCACTTATATCTGCTTTGACTTATATTTTCTCAGCTTTCACCGCATCAGTTTGTCCTCTCACTTTTAAAACACTGTGTTCTCTTTATTGCATCTTTCTTTTAATTGCCTATAAGCACTGTTTTTCTGCAGACTAATAAATAGAACTTGCTGCGTTCCTGCCAGCAAATCCCTCATCTATCTGCCCATAAATAATGGCCCTCACCCTCCTCTAGGCATGTGTTCGATTTCAGTACATGTTATGCTTACAACTTTTTCAGCTAATCATCTCCTTAGGACATTGTGTACTTAAAACCGGGTCATAAAAGAGCATATTTCTTCTTATTCTCACAAAGCATGACTACTCTACGCTCCGGTGACTTCATGATAGGTACAGTAACTCTTCAGAATGTAGTATTTCGCAGCTCTGTGCTTTACTGTATTTTCCGTATGTAAGCATCATTGCATAGTATCCTTCTCTGTAAAGCTTTCCATAAACATAAGATAGTAGAAAGCCGAATAATTATCTGGCAGGCAACTGTCCTCCCCAAACCGACCATGAAGGGGCTAAAGTGACATGCCATTTATATAGCTGGAAGGATATGAGCTGTTGCAAGACCCATGTTGCATTGGTTATTTTATCTTGGTTGGAAACAATGCATTAGATAAACAATCCATTCTGTCCAATCCATGTTTACTGCAAATAGACTATAATTGATGTAATAGAATACAAGGAAAATGAACGTGCATACCAGCCTATACTTTAAATGTATGCCGTTCATTTAGGTCAACAATAATCTTGGTAAATTAAGAGCAAAAAAAAATAAAAAATACGGAGGAATTGTATTTTTATTTTTTATTTTTGCTTACTCCCTAAATTTGAGAAAAAACAAAAAACATACAAAAATGGGACATTTACTTACTCAAAAAAACACTCCAATTCTTTGGGGCTTATGAACAGCTCAATGGCTGAACAAACATGAACCCAGTAGCTAGCAACTTTGCCATTTATGCTGACTGGGAAAAAGATCACATGTGCAGCTAATTGCTAGAGCAAGATAAAAAACTGCACACCAACTTTAACACCCATTCACACCAGCATACAGAAAAGCCACAGTATAATGCATGGGGAGATTGCACAGATGCAAAGTAACCAATAAAACAATCACTCATACAACCTCAGGGCATGAGGGAGGTGATTGCCGGTACTATAATTGCATATAATAAGGCGATACAAAAGTGTGCCATAAATATAGATTTCGTGTGGTACACAATGCTGGCTTACAGCTATTAGTGACACTATACTATTAGACCGGGCGGGCTGCCCAGCATTTTCTAAGTGTCCAACACTGGCACACTCTGCTCCCCAGCACTGTTGGGCGAATAAAGAAGGCATACTGGAAAAATTATTGAATATGAGGTCTTAGTTGGTAATGGGGCCCCATGACACAAGCTTTTTTGAGTAAGTAAATGTCCCATTTTTGTATGTTTTTTGTTTTTTCTGTAAATTTGTTAGTGTAGGGACTCACAAGACATGAGGAGCCGTGAAGAGGCTTGTGAGCTTGTGTCATGGGGCCCCATTACCAACTAATACCTCATATTCAATAATTTTTCCAGTATGCCTTCTTTATTCGCCCGACAGTGCTGGGGAGCAGAGTGTGCCAGTGTTGGACACTTAGAAAATGCTGGGCAGCCCGCCCGGTCTAATAGTATAGGTGTCACTAATAGGCTGTAAGCCAGCATTGTGTACCACACGTATCTATATTTATGGCACACTTTTGTATCGCCTTATTATATGCAATTATAGTACCGGCAATCACCTCCCTCATGCCCTGAGGTTGTATGAGTGATTGTTTTATTGGTTACTTTGCATCTGTGCAATCTCCCCATGCATTATACTGTGGCTTTTCTGTATGCTGGTGTGAATGGGTGTTAAAGTTGGTGTGCAGTTTTTCATCTTGATCTAGCAATTAGCTGCACATGTGATCTTTTTCCCAGTCAGCATAAATGGCAAAGTTGCTAGCTACTGGGTTCATGTTTGTTCAGCCATTGAGCTGTTCATAAGCCCCAAAGAATTGGAGTGTTTTTTTGAGTCCCTAAATTTGAGCTAATAAAATTTTAATGCTAATACCACAAAGTGGTAAAAATGGAAGAAACAACATGCCGTGCATATTATCAAGGCCTCATTTGACTGTATCAATGCAAAGAAAAAAAAAAGTTTTACAATCTAAAATAAGATGAAAAAAACAAATGTCTAATCCTTAAAGAGGTTTTGCCACGATGTAATGTTGACGTGGGATCCTCCAAAATGGGTATTTAATCACATTTCTAAATATATGTGGTTACAAAAAGTGAAGCCTGTGAGAACTACAGCATTTCTCAATCCCCCTTAGTTACCTGAAAGCTTCCACTAGAAACGACCTAGGAGCTGACAGGCCGCACTTGCGTGAAACACTTCTTATCTGATGACAGAGAAAATTAATGAGCTTCAAGGGGCTGGGGAGAAAGTGCAGTCTATGAGGCTGTGTCTGTGTCTGCTGTGTCTGCACTGTTGCAATGTCATTATTTGAGTTACGTTTTGAGACGCTCCCTTCTTCCTCACTCTCTGCTCACCCCCTCCCTCTCAGCCCTGCAGCTTTCATGATTCAGCGTGATTTGTTGACATTCTCCCTGTGCTGATAAGGAGGTAAGGAACTTGCATCCTGGCAAATCCCCTTTAAGCCCAATAATGGTTTGGCCCTAAAGGGGTTAGGGATGTGTCCATCAAAATGTTTGTTGACTGTTGTAAATAAAAATGGAAGACATTACGAATACAGCTCCGAACTCTCTAGACCAGGCATTCTCAAACTGCGGCCCTCCAGCTGTTGGGAAACTACAACTCCCATCATGCATTTATATAATCTATAACAGTGGGAATGATGGGAGTTGTAGTTTCCCAACAGTTGGAGGGCTGCAGTTTGAGGATGCCTGCTCTAGACCAATTCAACAAAAGCAGTGCAATGAGTTATTTTTTTTCCATCTTTTTCATTGACACATTCAAAGAGCTATAAGTTTTTATTATGCCATTGGCAAAGTTGTAGCAGGGTTTGTTTGTTGAGAGACATGCTTTTATGGTTTTCTTTTGAGGTACATACAATTTACTGAGTGACCTTTACAAAATGTTTGCGGCTAAGTGGAAAGAACATGGCAATCCTACATGCACAGTCCAGCTGCAGTGTTGATGTCAGGCTTCACTCTCAAAGACTAGCTGACTCTCAATTATGCTTGCAAGTTACTCAACGTAGATGTGTGTATATATATTATATATATATATATATATATATATATATATATATATATACATACATATATAGTTTGACAGGCATAAAGGTTTTATATTTAGTTACAGCGGTTTGTAATCTGGAGATTTCTTTCTGGTATACACAGCTCTAGTGTCTTAAGTTATTCTGACTACTCTTTCAACACCTGTGTAAGCACACAACCACCCGTTCTGGTTGCTTGCCTCTTGACACCTGTGTAGGTTCTCCACTACCTTCTCAATCACTGTCTGCTCTCACAGCACCTCACTTTACTGCACAGGTCACTCTGTTACAAAGTCCAACTCCTGCCACGTTGTTAACCACTCAGAAATTCTAAGGTCTTGTCCCCACGGCGCGGGTTTGCGGCCGGTTTGCGGTTTTGCAAAAACCGGACAGAATATGTGCATGTCGCGCTCATCGCGGAGAAAAGCCGCCCCTACGCGGCCTTGGGAAGGCACTAAAACAGGACAAATACCGGATAAACCGACCGGCATTTGTCCTCTGCCGTGGGGACATGCCCTAACCTGTATATACTAACATAAAATTAGTCCACAAAATAACATATGAACCTTTCACAAATATTAAAGGTAATGCTCTACTGAAATAAAGGCAACAGTACATGGTTCACTGACAGTTTAATGCAACACATAAATGATTTGTAGAGAAGGGATTTCCCAATTTATCACATTCCCCGTTCCATCCTCTTTACAGGTTATCTTTTCCTATATGTTATCATGATTGTAGTTTTAATGTATATATAAATACACACCTAATGAAAATATTTTACCTATCTGGGGCATCGTTCCTTCTTTTAAACATACCATTGTAAACTCATTACTGAAATAAAACATCTCTTGACTTGTCCTGCACAGTTAGTTATCAAGAGGTCTCTACATCCTGGAACACTTGGTCTATTCTCAACAAATCACCTCTTTACTCTTTTCTGGACCTCTTACAATCCCAATTTCCACAGTCTGCACTCCAAGAAAATTGTACTTGCTTAAGTGCCAAATGATCTCATAATGGCTAATGAATGGCTGGATTTTCTTGTCGTGTTCGACACTCTATGGGCCTTAAAGATACTGCTCTCTCTTGGTTTTCTTCCCATCTCTCTGACAACTTATTCAGTGTATTATTTGCTGGTCCAGTACTATCTCAGCTTCAAGTGTAAACCTCTTTCCGTGACATCACACCTGCACTAATACAAAACACCTGTACTTCTCTGTCAGCTGTCTTTAACAGATCCTCATCCACTAACCCAACAAAACCTAATATTTTCATTTAAGTGTATGGTACTACTATAACACCCAGGCTCGGACTGGTCCACAGGGGAGCAGGGGAAACCTCTGGTGGGATCACTAGCATGGCAGGCCTGGGGCTGGAGAAAGGCAAAGAAAGAAAAGCAGAATGCAAGAGTCATGTACAATAGTTGTAGAATGGGCCCCAGGAATCAACTCCACTGGTGGGTCCCAAGAAAGAACTCCACTGATGGGCCCAAGAATGAACTCCACTGGTCGGCCCCAGGCCAACTGTCTTGGAACCATGTGAAACTCATATCTGTCCTTTACTCCATATGTTTAATCACTTGCACCTTAAAAAAAACTTTAGAATTTTGCTGTGGAAATAGCCAAAACTTTAATTGTTGATCTAACAATTTTTAGTCTAGAATGCTATAACTATCTATGAATTATTCTTCCATTCTCCAAACTCTGTCTTCCACAATATCTCCTGAATGCAGTAGCTGATTTTATCTTTCTGTCCAACTGCTACACCCATGCCTCTACCCTGTGCCCGTCACTGCACTGGTTGCCCATTCACTAAAACATATCTTATCCACAAAGCTCTGCATAATACTTCTGCATCTCCCAACATCACTGATTTTTGTTTACCACCCTACTCATTCTGCAAACAAATATAAGATTATTCGTGGGAAGCTGATGGGCTGACAGAGGGAGTCCGCAACAGGTATGGCCACAACAGATATTAGTGTGCAGGGTGAAGAAGGGGAGCCCTGGAACTGCTGTCCCTGGGGAGACAAGAAGGGGAATATTCACGTCCTGAAGGAAAAATGGCAAGTTCTATTAGAATGTGAATAGGCAGCTCTGTGACGGGAAGTGGTTAATTACATGTAGATGAGAATGTTTATCACTTCCATTCCTCATATGACAGCCCAAACGACCAGGATCCAGAATTGTGGGACTATTAAAGATGTAACTGTTTACCCATAGATGCTGACTGCAGTGATTATCCCTGCCAATGAAGTAATGTCCTAGCCCATGACATATTAGTCACTTTTATTCTATTTTGGTCTGGCAATCAGTGCGTCACTGATTTTTTCAAATATTACATATTAAAAAATATTTCTATTATAATATTTTCAAAAACATAGATATAAAATAAGAAAATATGAAGCTGGTGAACAATGCAAAAGTCATTGAGGATTACAACAAGAAAACTACAGAAAAAAACAAATAGCACTGCTAAAAAGTTGCATATTAGCTGCAAAATATTTTACCCCACTTTTAGAACACATTGGTTGTAGCTATTAGACAATAATTAGTATGAGGGGTCATGAGCTGAGCTCTATGGGCTGACCTGCAGAACTGTACACAGTGCAGGTCACATCAATGTGACTGTGCCTGGTCCTGCAAAACATTCTTATGCAAGTGAATTGAGATGCAATAAAGTAAGTGGAGCTGTTCAACCACTGAAGTAGACGCCAAGGTGCTGTGAGCACCACAACCATCTATTTTACCTATTAGGTGGAGGTACCAGTTATAAGACCCCTTCCGCTCACAAATATGCCATTCATGTTATAATCAAGAATACCCCTTGAAGGCATCGCTACTTCTTTTTAAATAATTCTCCTTAAGCACATTTATTGCACCGGTATGTTTGTTGTGTGGGTAAGAGCTATACAGTAACTAATGCCAAATTCACATTTTTTTAACTTGATAACAAAGGAAAACAAGTAACTAATATTTCACGTGGCATGACCATGACTTTGGAATCT
The DNA here is from genome assembly GCA_025379985.1 of Phyllomedusa bahiana. NCBI lineage: Eukaryota > Metazoa > Chordata > Amphibia > Anura > Hylidae > Phyllomedusa > Phyllomedusa bahiana. The sequence continues at coordinate 6,551 of JAODAL010054130.1, read as the reverse complement.
CTTTCATATATTGCCATGTTCCTACAAAGGAGTCTGCACTTGATAGATGGGAAATTTGAACAATAGGTTGGCTTTCCACACTTCCCCTTGTAAGGCATATGTTGGCTTTTATCTTTATTCACACCTTGGTTATTACATAATCAATACTAGCAACATGCTAAATCAACATGGTAGGTATGGGGGTTTCTGTTAGAATGAATGTTAAGTTCAGACTGGCTCACAGGGAAGCTGGGAAAATCCTTGGTGGGCCCCCGAGCATGACGGACATTAGGCGATTTTCAGGGAGAAAGGCAGAGAAAGAGGCAGAGTACTTGAGTCATGTGAAATAAGTGCATTAATGTACAGCAGCTGCAGGGTTGCCTCCCAAAATCACCTCCACTGGTGGAACCCAGGAACCCCTGTCCAACACTGACAACAGCCGTAGAGAGGGCCCCTAGAATTAACTCTGCTGATGGGACCATTTCAACACTGAAAGAAGCAATAGGGTGGGCCCCCGTAATGAACAGCACTGGTGGATCCCAGGCACCCCAGTCCAACACTGACATTAGCTGTAGGGTAGGTCATCAGATTGGTAGGCCCTGGACACTCTAGTCCAACACTGACATTAGCTGTAGGGTAGGTCATCAGATTGGAAGGCCCTAGACACTCTAGTCCAACACTGACAGTAGCTGTAGACCCACCAAAATAAACTCCGCTGCCGGACCCTAGGCACCCAAGTCCAACATCGATAGTAGCTGTAGGGTTGGCCCCCAGAGTTAACTCCACTGGTAGGCCCCACGCCCCCCAGTCTGACATTGACAATAGGTGTAGGATGGATCCCTAGAATCAACTCCACTAGTGGATCCCAGGCACATCAGTCCAACAATGACAATATCTGCAAGGTGGGTCCCAAGAATAAGCTATACCGGTGGGCCTTAGGCACTCCAGTCCAACAGATAGTAGCTTTATTTTCGGCCTCCACTACCAATTCCACTACTGGGCTCTAGGCACCCAAATGCCCCACGATGCAGGTCATGAAACATGTTTATTCATTCAATTTAACTATGCACAACAAACATGAGCTAACATTACCCATTTTCAGTTGAGGTCTCATGTGACCCTAGAGGCAACCAATCATTGTCTCCTGCTCCAGAGACGTTCAGTCAAGACAAAATCTGAATCATCCATTTTAAAATCTGCTTCTTGGTGATGTAAAATCACTAGGACAAAGTATTTGTCGCTCCATAAAGTATTTTTCCAGAGAACTTAAAAAAAAATCTTGAAATGCTTGCTTTAGTCTTCATTCATTTACACATGTTCTGTGATAATTTGTGCTCTTCTTGTACTTGATTAACTACTTTCATCAATTCTATAGTGGTTATGGCTGATATTTGTATGACCTTGACAATTGGCAATAGACTTACAGTTGGCTAAAAAAAGTATATCTTAAAGGGGTTGTATCATTACATTAAATGGTCTTCAGAATAAGGGGACAGTGAAAACAAGCAACTTTGCAATTGGATGTCATGTTGCAAAGCTGTCTTGTTTTCACTGTCTCCTTATCTTCGCTTTCTGTAAACACTGTTCCCTAGTGCCAGTCAGATTCCACCTCCTTTCATTTCATTGGCTGACGGCTCTACTAATTTACATTCTGTCTGGCCCCCGGTCGTATTCACTGGAGCGTGCATTCCTGCCTCTCTCACTCAGAACTAGGGGCTGGCAACATTTCACTCTGCACAGCCAGCAGCTGCACAGTAACACTGCAGCTGCTTCTACAATCAGGAAACAGGAGAATTGTGCTCGGTGCCTAATGCTGCTGCGTGTAAACATAGAAAGGAGACAGATCTGTGCTGCTCTGGATGAGTTTATTGAAGACTAGATTAAACTGAAACAAACCTCCAGCTGTGAGAGGAGAGGAGATCAGTGCTCTGAGTTCATAGAAGACTGTCTAGACTGAATGCAGGCCTGTGGTATGTAAACAAACAGCTCTTACAAAATAAGACTGCATAGGGAGAGGAAAGACACAGTGACATGTGCACTCAGACAGAGAGGGGGGGGGGGAAGAGCAGGGATGTGCTATCCCTTCCCACTAATCTCAAACAAACACACTGACTCGGGAGAGAGCATGAACAGTGAAGGGGGGGGGATGATGTCATCACCCTTCAGTTAAGAAACACCCAGCTGGGAGGGGAAGAAACACCCCTGGATTTGAAGAGCTGAGAAACTGAAAGTACAATGAAACACACGAACTAATGAAGCGATAAATCCCCTTTAAGAATTTTTTTTACTTTCATTTTATTTTATTTTTTACTGAAAGATCATTGACAATTTTTTAATGTCTGTTGTTGAAGAAGATTACAACATAGTATACTCATGTGATAGTAAAAAATTGCTTACAGGTATAGGTAAACAGCTATAAAATGGTATCAGATAACAGCAGATTAACAGCAGATGTGCCGGATGCAAACAGGGCTTGAAATCAGGTAGGCAGATTTTATTACTGGATGATATTGACATGGTGTAATGTATTGTAACTATTAGCATAAACAGGACTTTATTGTGGCAATGCATGCTAATAGAGTAACACAGCTGCCACACAAACCCATGGGTGTCATGTACAGAAACTAGCTGAGACAATTACTGGATGCATTGCCCATAGCAATCTATCAAATTATTGATTTGGTTTACTACACTGACTCTCATGCAATGACGTAAGTAATGTGAATGGCTGCTATCAAGCCCTTCACTGCTTCAGGGACACTACTATCAACCCCTTTACTATTTACGCCCTGTATGGTTGTATTACTTGGACACTGAATGGCAGTTTTATTTCTGTACTGAATAGCAATACTGAAAAGAAAATATAGGCCAGTTATGTGGCTTCTATATGGTAAAAGAATTTGAATGCAGTATGGAGTTATTATTTAGGTATTGCCTTGTATTCATTTGTGCAGAGTAGGATTTGAAAGAGGGAAAGAAGCTGATCTCTGGAATATGAAGGTTTATATTATAGAGGAGATAAGCTGAGCTCTGTGATATATAAGGTTATATGATAGAGGAGAGAAGCTGAGCTCTGTGATACATAGGGTTATATGATGGAGGAGAGAAGCAAGCTCTGTGATATAGTAGGATTAAATGATGGGAGAGAAGCTGATCTCTGGATATGAGGTTATATTATAGAGGAGAGAAGGCTGAGCTCTGTGATATATAGGGATTATATGATAGAGGAGAGGAGCTGAGCTCTGTGATATATAGGGATTATATGTAGAAGAGAGAAGGCTGAGCTCTGTGATATATAGGGTTATATGATAGAGGAAGAAGCTGAGCTCTGTGATATATAGGTTATATATGATAGAGAGAGAAGCTGACTCTGTGATATATAGGGTTATATAATAGAGGAGAGAAGCTGAGCTCTGTGATATATAGGGTTATATGATAGAGGAGCTGAGCTCTGTGATATATAGGGTTATATGATGGAGGAGAGAAGCTGAGCTCTGTGATATATAGGGTTATATGATAGAGGAGAGGAGCTGAGCTCTGTGATATATAGGGTTATATGATAGAGGAGAGGAGCTGAGCTCTGTGATATATAGGGTTATATGATAGAGGAGAGGAGCTGAGCTCTGTGATATATAGGGTTATATGATAGAGGGAGAGAAACTGAGCTCTGTGATATATAGGGTTATATGATAGAGGAGAGAAGCTGAGCTCTGTGATATATAGGGTTATATGATAGAGCAGAGAAGCTGAGCTCTGTGATATATAGGGTTATATGATAGAGGAGCTGAGCTCTGTGATATATAGGGTTATATGATAGAGGGAGAGGAGCTGAGCTCTGTGATATATAGGGTTATCTGATAGAGGAGAGAAGCTGAGCTCTGTGATATATAGGGTTATATGATAGAGGAGAGAAGCTGAGCTCTGTGATATATAGGGTTATATGATAGAGGAGAGGAGCTGAGCTCTGTGTTATATAGGGTTATATGATAGAGGAGAAAAGCTGAGCTCTGTGATATATAGGGTTATATGATAGAGGAGAGGAAGGCTGAGCTCTGTGATATATAGGGTTATATGATAGAGGGAGAGAAGCTGAGCTCTGTGATATATAGGGTTATATGATAGAGGAGAGAAGCTGAGCTCTGTGATATATAGGGTTATATAATAGAGGAGAGAAGCTAAGCTCTGTGATATATAGGGTTATATGATAGAAGAGAGGAGCTGAGCTCTGTGATATATAGGGTTATATTATAGAGGAGAGGAGAGGAGCTGAGCTCTGTGATAAAAAGGTTAACATGATTTCAGAGTAAAAATCCTGACTAGACTCTTTAATAGACCGTGGAACGCCTGCGCATCCTGCCTATATTCCATAATTGACAGCTTTCCCTTTATTAGTGCATGTACAGAGCAAAATGTCGATCACTGTATGTGCGCAGGGTAAGCAGTACTTTGAATTTAACTTTTAATAATTTTACTGCTTTCAGATTTTAAAAAATACAAACATATATATATATATGGAAATCACCTGAAAGGTTCCCATTAAGTGTTTTTGGCAATATAAAGCTGTGATTGCGTAAATCCCATACAATTCTAGCTATTGGTAGGAGTGCTCCAATAATTGTGTTGGCCTCACTGCCCTCATCAGAAGTGTTGCTCAAATATGTACCTATTTGGTTTAAAACAGGTGTAAACAAACTTGTGATAAAAATTCTTTCTCTAACCCTATGGTTGACCTTATCCCTAACCATGACCCTAAGTTAAATGGGTTTTCTAACCACAATGATTAGCTTGTGTAGTGAAAGGTAAATGAAAACTTTTACCAAATACACTGATGATTTGATTTTGATTTTATCTACTGCTAGCGTATAGAAGTTCCTCTTATTTAAAGACCACCTGTCTCTGTTCTTACTCTTACCTGATTGATCCAAGTTGCCCCAGAGCATGGTGAGCCACTCCCTGCTTGTTATCTTGTTGACCTTGTTTTCACCCTTCGGATTTTTTCACACTGCTTTTTTTTTCGCATTTCGCTGTGTAATTGCACTTTATACGTGGCGAGATGCGCACCGCATTTACGGTAATCTATAGCTCTCATTGAGAACTATGGATTACGCCTCCTCCCCCCGTGCGTACAATACGATCGTACTGTATGCGCGGAGAGATAAGTGACATATCCTGTCAGTAATGCATGTCTATGGGGCCGGCGGGCTGCCACTCCGACCGTGCTTCGGGAATACACACTGATCAGCACAAGCTCCCGAAACACACAATGTATTGCGGCACGTACTGTACACTCTGCAATACATCGTGTGATCATAGCCTTAGAGCATTGTAGTCTTGTGCACTACAGTTTATAAATTTCTTGCTTTCATGTCACTGTAATCGGAATAACTAGGAATAACAGAGCTCTTATGTCAATCACTGCTATAGAACCAACCACAGCCTAACCAGAAAGGTTAAAGGAGTTGTCTCCCTACAGAGTTTCATAGGAGCATGAATGAAATACTCTGTCACTTCCTGGTTCAGAATGACTGTGATTTGCATACAGCTCCATGGTGTATTCAGTGCTGTGCTTTCAGTTGCTAATTAGATCAGATTAGCTCAGAAGCTTCTTGGAAACTACTAACAGGACTTTTTATCTGAACCCTGAAACAAAAGCCCTAATTAGTGCTGTTTACTTAAGATAAATCAAGCTTTTTACTGCCCAGCAGCACAGAGGCTGCCAAGACCTGTGTGATGACATCACTCACTGCTATCACATAGAACAAACAGCAGGGGGGAGAGCACAGGTCGGTTACTGAGGGAACTGAAATAGCCAGGGAAGTGATTAATTCACTTGTATCTCCTTAACAAAAACAGATGAACATAGCAATATATTTGGAAAATGTCTTCATTTTGTGTTCCCTACAATTTCAAAGCTATTCTTTGTAGCGAGACAACCCCTTTAAGTCTAAAGCTGCCTGTGGCTCTGTGAAACAGCATAGTGAGACAAACCCTTTAAGGTCAGGATTCAGAGGTGTTTTTAGGGTTAACACACTTCTTAGTCTTGCTCCTGGTCCCTTATCACTCCCGCTGCAGAGTCACTTCTGGTTCAACTATCCGATATCACTTCCAGTTTTCAAGGTTAGACCTTTGTCATAGAATGTGTAGATGACATTGTGCTGATTCCCAAAACATAGGGGTAACCTAGGAAAGCCAGATGGGATGTTGGAGGGGTGCACGGAAAGTAATTCCATGTCTGGAATGAGGCTGAAAAGTAATTTAACCCATTAAAGCCCCTAAGAACTGTGCCTAATCCTAAAATCAATTTAGTTAGGTTGATCTTCCGATGATTTTCTCAAAATGTGATTTAGGCCTATTTTAATGTTCAGTCAGTTCTGTCAGATGGGCTTCGTCAGCTCAGTCTCCAGACTCTCCTGCCTTTTTCTAATAAACAAAGCCCATTTGGCGTCTCTGTCACCGATTCTGTCCAAAATGACAGAAAAAATAGTGCAGAATTCAGAGCTATTTTTTCTATTAAAATGACCGACAGCATGGCAGAAATCCATCGGACAATGGGCACCGTTAATCTCCTTCAT
>JAODAL010054129.1:0-24824 GCA_025379985.1 Phyllomedusa bahiana | reverse complement strand
AGGGGGGGGCAATCAGAATGGGGGTTTATTTGGGCGATTTGAATCCCCAGAATACATTGGAAACTAAAACCCTGTACTTCAAAAGGAAACAGGTTTTTTGTCAATAACTAAAGATAGTTACCTTTCCCAAATGGTGCAGCAAGCTACTAGAGGAAAGGCCCTTCTAGACTTAATATTCACTAATAGACCTGACATGTAACAAAGGTTCAGGTTGAGGCGTACCTAGGAAATAGTGACCATAATATAATACATTTCCATTTATCCTTCAATAGAGTTTTTTGTCGAGGAGCCACAAAAACACTGAATTTTAGGAAGGCTAATTTTATTCTGCTGAGGGAGGCCCTAAGCTGTATTGACTTGGACAAGGTGTTTAAAAATAGCAGAACAAATAATAAATGGGATATTTTCAAAACATCTTAGGCGCCCACTGTGAGAGGTACATACCTTATGGTAATAAAAAATTAGAAACAGGAAAAACCCAATGTGGATCAACAGAAATGTATATTTTTTAATTATATAAATAGTAAAAAGATTAAAACAGAAAATGTTGGCCCTTTGAAAAGTACTGAGCGAGATATTGTGAAGGGCGATGAGAAAAAAAGCAAACCTATTAAACAATTTTTTCTCCACTGTATTTACCGAGGAGGATGACCTTTCTGTTGATGAGCGGAGGGATGAGGTAAACTCCAACTTAAATGTTTCTTGTCTAACCCAGGAAGAAGTGCAGCTCCGTCTTAAGAAGATTAAAATAGACAAATCCCCAGGTCCTGATGGCATACACCCATGTGTCCTAAGGGAGTTAATTAGTGTCATAGATAGGCCCCTATTCTTAATATTTATGGAATGTATAATAACGGGGTATGTCCCAAAGGACTGGCGCATAGCAAATGTGGTGCCAATATTCAAAAAGGGGTCAAAAAGTGATCCTGGTAACTATAGGACGGTAAGTTTAACCTCTGTTGTGGGTAAAATATTTGAGGGTTTTTTAAGAGATGCTATCCTGAACTATCTCACTGAAAATAAATGTATAACCGTTCCAGCATGGGTTTATGAAGGATCGGTCTTGTCAAACTAATCTCATCAGCTTCTATGAGGAAGTTAGTTCTAGACTGGATCGGGGTGTAGCATTGGATGTAATATATCTAGATTTCTCTAGAGCATTTGATACTGTGCCACATAAAAGGTTGGTAAGTAAGATGAGAATGCTTGGACTGGGGGAAAATGTGTGTGTAATCAACTGTCTCAGTGATAGAAAACAAAGGATGGTAATTAACGATACGTACTCAGACTGGATCTCTGTTACTAGTGGGGTACCACAGGGCTCAGTATTGGGCCCTATCCTCTTTAATATTTTCATTAATGATCTTACACATGGATTGCACAGTAGAATATCGATCTTTGCAGATGATACTAATCTCTGTAAGTAAAGTAATCAAAACAATAGAGGATTATGTGTTATTACAAAGGGATCTGGATAAGTTCGAGGCCTGGGCAGAGAAATGGCAGATGAGGTTTAACACAGATTAATGCAAGGTTATGAACATGGGGAGGAAAAATCCATTTCATGATTACATGTTAAATGTAAAAACGCTGGGTAAAAGTGACATTGAGAAGGACTTGGGAATCCTGGTGGACAGTAAACTTAATTGTAGCAGCCAGTGTCAGGTAGCAGCTGCCAAAAGCAAATAGGATTATGGGGTGTATTAAAAGGGGCATAGATGCACATGATGAGAACATTATTCTCCCATTATATAAGTCACTGGTTAGACCACACATGGAATATTGTGCAATACCCAGAAAGATTGGCAAGATTAGGGTTATTTAGTTTAGAGAAAAGACAGCTTCGGGGGACATGATAAATATGTTTAAATATATTAAAGGTCAATATAGAGATCTCTCTCAAGATTTATTTATACCCAGGTTTGTATTAAGAATAAGGGGGCATCCTCTACGCCTTGAGGAAATAAAGTTTCTACATAAACATAGAAAGGGATTCTTTACTGTTAGAGCAGTGAAACTATGGAACTCTCTGCCAGGGGAAATTGTCATGGTGAATTCAATAACAGAATTCAAAAAGGGTTTTGATGCATTTCTGGAGAATAATAATATAAAGGTTATAATGACTAGGAGTCTGGAGAGGGGTCATTGATCCAGGGATTATTCCGATTGCCAGATTGGAGTCAGGAAGGAATTTTTTCCCTAAAATGAGGACAATTGGCTCCTGCCTCATTGGGGTTTTTTGCCTTCCTCTGGATCAACACTTTAGCACAACTAGCTGAACTGGATAGACGTCTTGTCTTTTTTCGGCCTTACAAAATATGTAATGAGGTATGTGCACTGATAAAGAGAAAAAAAATACACAAGTTTGGTTCCTGCAGGGATTTGAACCTAGGACTCCTGTGCTCTGAGGCAAAAACTTTACCTCTGAGCTACATTGTAGCTGCTCACAGCTCTATACATGAACAGACGTTTCTTTGACTAGAGAGAGGAAAGCCATGGTGATGTCATCCTGCTGAGTCATATGATATGATATGCAATTCAAACAAATCAAACACGCTCAGTTCTGAGCTGAAGAGATGGAGCAAAAGGTATGAAATTAGATTGTGGCAAAACCCCTTTAAGTTCCTGATGACCCTCTGACCAGCCCAGGGCCCTGACAGAATAATGGAACCCAACAGAAAGCAACAGAATTTAAAACCAACCACAAAGTCAATAATTTACCAACAGTGCCTATTTTTAATGGCTGTGTATGTAATGATAATTGATAAATACGTTTACATTGCCATTAAAGGTAGACATATTCTATATAAAAAGGGGTGGTGCACACTTAGAACCATGTCCTCTGGTTGGAATGAAGTAGAATGTGCAATGTGGACATCCTAAATGGTGCTTCATTTGGAAAAAGTCAACACTTTTTCTAATGTAGGTTGAGAATTTAATTTGATCACCTAAAAAGCACATATTCAATGTGTTACGAGGCTATAAATATTCTTTATCAGATGAGAACCCATGACATGTAGTTTTAAACAAAGTCCAGTAGTCTAATATAAGGTATACTGTCTTCCCTAGAATGGAATTAGCATTGCATTATATGAACTCAGATTAGCTGTATCAACAAACTGCAGAAATTTCAATGCAGCACTGGAAGCAAATGAATAGTAAATAAACTAAAATTTGAAGCCACTCAAGATCACTATGGGTATGTAAGTGATATTATTGCAGTTTTCCATATGCCTTGTGTTTTTCATGTGATACATAGCGTGTCACTATTTTTAATGATGGAGTAAGGCTTTGTCTACACAGCACAGCACAGCACAGGTTTTGGTTAAGATTTTCGGCGGATTCAGTATTTAGAATGCGCTGAAAATCCGACTGTACCCATCGCTGTGTACCCCTCAATAGAAAATAAATTTTGTAGACTACACAGCACAGATGATTTTTTAAGGAGGAAAGCCTAAACCTGAAACCATCTGGCGGAATATAGAACATGTTGCACATTCTGTTGGACCTGTGTCAGATTTCCGCAGCCCCAATGTACTGGGCCATCGGGAATTCGAAATCTGACCACCATGTGTTGTGCAAAAATCGTGCAAAAAACAAACTTGGTACAGCGTGGTCCAGCAAAGTAGAAAAGCCATCAAATTTTGAACAGCAGTTTCACTTTGCTGTGTGGACTACATGTGTTCTTTTTTAATGTGGTGCTAGACGTAACCTAAATTTTATATAAACTTTAAACTTATGTGAACTTATGGATTAAAAGTATTTTTCATAGCTATGATGAAAATAAAGCTTCTCCTTGACTAAATTGTCTGTCAAGCTTCAGAGAGCACAAAATGGTCAAAGGCATTGTGATACTTTTGCCATCTCTGAGCATTTTTAAGAGAAAGAGGTTAGGTGGAGAAGTTAATATTCACAATGTTTGTCCATTTTCCAACTGAAAGCAGTCCTGTAATTATTGGATCCAAACTTGTATGGCCCTAGATTCCCAATGGGGCGCATACACCTGGAAATGTGTATCATAACTGAAGTGGGTAAATGATAATTTATTATACAGCCAGCAAGAGCAAGGGCTGCTATTTGTAGCTTCTCTCTTCTCTGGCTATATGTACGATATCTATATGGTCTAACTCAGAATGTGGGATGCTTGTTCTCGTCTTGTGACCATGGAAAGCCCAAAACTCACTGCAGCAGGCACTATATAGTGGCTATGGATGCATGCATAAACATATTAAAAGCAGATTAGAAAAGGACTTCTGATGTGGTTTACCAGGGAATAATACATGAATGTGGTGAAAATCATGGACTGTAGTCAGGTTTTAGACAACCATAGGACAATTACAGGAGAATTTCTAGGTGGAGCAGGCTGATGTGTATTAATGAGGACACTCTATGCTGTAACTTGATTTATATTTTAGAGGCTTAAATATACAATACAAGGAAGTGTGGCAAAGTGACTTCATGCTGTCACATTCCTTTGTCACTAGGTGTTTTACAGCAGGAGACATGTGGGATACATGCCACAGAAGTGCTTGGCCTCGGTACGGTAAGCCGGTAGTTTTTAGTCAGAAATTATAGGATACTGACACTTATTAGTATAGCTGCTCAGAAGCTAATCTGGGCCGGCTTTTCTGGAATGGCTGTAGTAAAGGGTGGGGGGAGAAGTTGCAAGATACGTTTATAAGCAAAAACACACAGTGAGTGATTTGTGATGGTGCATCATCCAGGAATTCTTTGCCAGAGATGTTGATGCTTTGAATACCAGGTTGCTTCAACGTGGGGCTTTCTGGATTCAGAGATTAGATTCCTTGATGCCTAAAGGTTTAAATGGAGTTTATAGTTTGAGGTGCTTTTTGTAAGAGCTCATTGAATGTTGAAAACATATTTTAATATTCCTAGTGTTTGGAAATTTTTAAATTATGACATTTATGAGCGTAATAAACTAGGTGATGTGCTAGCGCTGATATTAAAAGAAGGCTGTTAGCTTTCGAAACATCCCTAGCTAATGCTGCAGAGTAGAGGAGGATGATATAACATTGTATCAAATGAGATAAGTGAATATGTTTCAGTGACGTGCAGCACAATGTTTCAATTGTTATATTGATTGTAAAATCATACACTTAGAAAAATAGTGGATGAAGTTATTAGATACTACTGAAAAATAATTATAAAACAAGTTGGATAAAAATTAGCCTTTGTGTGACTGATTGGATTCTTTGCATGGGAGAGCCTGGCATAAAGAAAAGGCCGTTTGCTGCACTGTCTGAACAATTGTTGGTTATATATGTGCCGATAGAAAGACTGTGTAGGGTGGGGGGCCTTTCCCACATTCCAGGCCATGTCTTACAGGCCTATTCCTTCAGCACACCAGAAGGGTGGGGTTTGCTACCTGGAGTTGGGAGCAATAGTGGAGCTGAAGAGAGTGCTCCTACCCCCAGGCTTGAGGAAGGCAGATGGCTGACCTCAGAAAGTTTGAACCAGTCTAGACTGGAAAAACATTGGGTTGTGGCGCTGGGCAGTAGCTTCAGGTCACAGTTAGCCAGGAAAGGCTGGGTTCAGTTAAAAGTCAGATGGCTGAAGATTTTAGTTTGTATTTTACTTCTGCTTTTTGTATGGTTAAGGTATGTTCACGTGGCATATTGTGGCGTGTACTGCACGCCCTGCACTACACCGGGTGTTTTAGAAGTACACGCTGTCAATTGTTTTCCCCAGGGAAAAACGTTGAATATTCATAGCTCTCAAAGAGAGCTATGAATTACCATAAATGCAGGGCATATTTCATGCATATTGCAGTACAATTATGCACCAAAATATGCCCCGCAATTACACCGTGTGAACATACCCTTACCTGTGTCTGGCGAATAAAGCTAGCTGAGGCCAGTTTTAAAAGATGGCATTGTGTCGGAGCGACATGGTTGCCATGTGCTATATCTGTTGACCAGAAAGTATCAATCCAGTGAACTAAAGTTACCCGCCCTCCCCCAGTGTGTCCACTATGATGTTGGAGGTGAGCGAGTGCTTAGAACAGCTTTATATCAGACTGCTTTGAGTCAAAATCTACACATTTGAGCTCCATCATATTTTCCAAAAGACCCCCTATTACTCTTTATCTTGTCCGTTAATAATTCATTTAGTATCATTATCATTGCAATCATTATCAAGTTTCCCCACCCATTAACAGTATGCAGGTCTTCTTACCACTTAAGCTGCTTTGAAAATTTAAACTTTTCCCCCATTGGGAAACAGTCAGACCATGGCAAAAAATTTTGGGAAATTTGGGGAAAAATAAATAAAAAAAAGACTGAAAGGGCAAAAAATTACATTGTATTTTGATAGATACTAATTTTGAAAATCAGCCCCAATGGTAACGCCCCCCCAAAAAAGTGGAAAAAAAAAAACTTGTTATGTCCCGGGTTCAATTCATATTGATAAAAAACAGATGTTTCTTTTTTTAACTATATTTTTTAAAGGGGTTTTTGCTAGGTTTCCCCTTTAACCCTTGGGGTGTTAAACCTGTTCAAAAAAAAGTTTAAGTTTAGTAAAAACTTCTCAAATTTTAAAACCCTTGAATGAACCAAACATTTTACGGGTTCTTTTCGAGAAAATTTCTAGTTTTAGTTCGACACATTTTTTTCATTTCCCTTTTTCCCCAACCCCTTTCTGTAAGGTTGGCGGCCACCCCAAATAAATTTCCGAGACTTTAAGTAAAAATTAAAAAGTCATTGTGAGGTTTGTAGGGTTTTAATTGGGGCAAAAATCACAGACCATGTTATTTATATTTCTTTGATTTTGGGCCTTGGGGAATGCCTTTTCAGTTCACCCCTGTACGGGTACAGTTGCTCTTAGGATAGCTTTTTTCCTTCCCATAGAAATCAATAGTTAGGGGTTTGGATTGCTGGTGCATCTTTCCCACCCCCGAACCCTTTTAAATTTTGGCAACATTTGCGGGGCTCACAAAACCCGCCTAAATTTTTTTATACATGGAAAAGTTATTATACAGAGTGCTTGCATTTGCTCAACCTATTTAAATCCCCAAAAAAAAGTTCTGATTTGTTTTTTTGGGGGTTCGAAATTTGTTACCCAAAACCTTTTCCTCCAAATCCCTATGTTTTTTAAAAAGGGGGTTTTTGGGGCCCCCCTCAGGTTGCGGGCCCCATTTTTATTTTGTTTCCCGGGTGTCCCTTCCTAAGTTTATCCCCCCTGCTTGAAAAGCTGTTTTCATCTTTTCAGTTGGGCATTAAAAAGAATGAAGTATTTTACCCTTTAAATTTTTTTTTAATGTCCTCTTAGAAAAAATTTTTCTTCACAAAGTTGTTCCACATACCCAAATTTTTATTTTTATGGGGGAAATTTTCCCAAAATTTTCCTCACCTGTTTGGTAAAAAAAAAAAACAGAAAATTTTTCCCCTTAGATTTTAAAGGGGTTCGGGTCTGAGTTCTTTTTGAAAACTTCGAAGGGAACTCACAAAATTTCGGGGTTCAAATTTTAAAACCCTAAAATTTTTAAAATGTTCGCTCAACACAAAGCCATAAATTTAAAAAAAAAATAAAGGGGGGAAATTGCAAAGAAAAAATAAAAAAAAAAATAAATATCCCCGCCTCAGCCATTGTTTGGGCCAAAAAAGAAAAAAGAAAAGGGGGGCGCCAATAGTGAAAATACGTGTCCAATTTTTAAGAAAAAAGGGGGGGAAAATTTTCCCCTGGAAGGGGTTGTGTCGTTTTTGTAGGGGCCAAAAAAAATCATACACATGAAATGGACGTTACCCCTTCTTTCAGCAGCCGTGGTTCTTTCAGCGCCCTTGCCACTGGATGGGGAAGTATGCAGAAAAACAAAAATGGGGGAACGGCCACTGGATTTCAGGGGTTTTAAAGTTCCCCTTTTTTAAAATTTCCCCAAAGATAACCAAGCCAGAAAGAATTAACATGATTGGTTTTTTAAAAATTTTGCGCTTTTCTCCTTTTTGGGTTTTGGGAATATCCCGTTTTTCTTCTTTTGCTAATTTTGACTGGCCCCTTTTGGATTTTTAAAGGGGCAGGTTTTTTTCCCCTTCGGGGAATACAAATTTTTTTAAAACTTTAATTCCACTATTTGTAGATAAATGAAATGCATTTTAAAAACTTTTTACAATTTTTTTTAAAATTTGTCCCCTTTTTAAGTAAATCAAAAAAAAATTTAATTTAAAAATTAAAAATGAAAAATAAAAAATAGATTTATTTTAAAAAATTTCAATGAAATATATGATGTAATTTATGTGATCAAAGTTTTTCTTTCTCTGTTCAAGTATTCGGAGGGTTAAGTTTATGATGTTTTTTGATTGATAGTTTTCTGAACCAATGGCATGTTGTTAACGTAGTGATTGTAATTGGGAAACCCCTACGGGAGCAAAAATGGTTTAAAAAAGGTGTAAGGAAAAAACCCCTTTTTATATTATTTCGTTGAAGGCTGAGTTGGTGCCGAAACCTTTTGGGTGTTTTTTGGGTTTTTAATGGTTTGGGGGGACAACACCCTCACTGTTTTAGAGATAATTTTTCAAATTGTTTTTATATATCGCCTTAAATCATTGGGGGTTCTTTTAACACCCCAAGGGGCCCCGGGGTTTCCCCATTTTTTTTTTGATGCATTCAGCCTTTGATTGGACGCAGGGAGAAAAGTTCTGCCCCAAAACTAGGCGGGGCCCATGCTAACAGGTTTTTTGTGATGTTGGGGTTTTGGGTTTGGTTGGGGGCTTGTAGTTTTTTGTTTCCTTTTACTTTTAAAAACATGTAATGTATTGGTATGTGGCAAACAAAAAATTCCCAAATCATTTTGATACCTTTTTTTTTTTTTAAACCCAAAACATAAGTCCTGCATAGGTTAAAATTTTTTTCCCTTTCCTTTAAATAGTGGTACAATCCCCCTTTTTTTGGGGGGGCCCCCAATGGGAAAAAGTCCAAGCGCACACTCCCGAAATAACCGAAAGGGAAAACCGCCGTGCCAAACAAAATTATATAAGGGATAAGAAAGCTCCTAAAAATTTAAAAAAAAAATAAAGGTTTAAAAAGATGTAAATAAAAAATCACTGCATATCGTTCCCAAATCAGGTTTTCCTGTATGAGTAGGATGATGAAATTTGAATAAAAAAAAATTTAACAAATTTAGCAATCTGAATGTTGATTCTAACTTGAGCTTCAAATTGCCCCAAAAAAAAGAGTTTGGCCCCACAGCAAAGGTTATTGGAACGGTTTTTCAGGGTGGTTTTGGGTTTTTGAAAACCCTCTGAAAAACAAAATGCAAAACTCCCCCCCTAGACTTAAATAGAAAAACCCTGCGCAAATCCCCAATGAATGGATTTTTGGGTTTGGGGTTTTTGAAAAAATGCATAAAAAAAAAACTTTGAACATGTTCATTCTTCCGTTCCCGGGTTTTTGGGCGAACATGAACATGTGGGTGGGGAAGGGGGGCAGCTTTAAATTTCAAAAAAGTGGACAAAAGCCACCCCTCCTGCATGACAAAAATAGACGAAATACCGGACGGAAAATCCAACTGGTATTTGGTCTTTGCCATGTGAATGCACCTTTAGGTTCCAAATTTTCTTGGTGGGTTTCCACCCCTTGGTGCCCCAACCCTCAAGAAATGTGGCATTAAAAAGCCCCATATTTAAATTTTCGAAAACCCCGGAACCCTTTTGTGGCCAGAAAGGGGGTGCGAAACCCCAAACAGGGTTTTGGGAAATTTTTTTTAGCGGAAGTCCAAACTGCCCCGGGCCCTTGTCCAAAATTTATTTCAGCCGAAAAAATGGAGGCTGCTTGGTGGGGAAGAGGCAATTTTCTACCTTGGATTTGAAACCCTTGAAACCCGGATACTGACCTAGGGGAATCTGGGATTGGGCGGGGGGGGAAAACCCAAAATTAAAATCCCAAAAGACAACAAAATTGTTTTATAAGGATATTGGAAAAACCTGAATTTTGGGCTTACGAAATTTTTTTGGGGAAAAAACCGGAAGGGGTCCCAAAGGCATAACCCGGTAAAAAAAAGTTTCCCATCAACCAAAAGTTGAAGGCTGTCTTCTACTCGTCCCCCAAAAATCTTGGCTCCACGGAGGTTAAAGAATTCAGTAATCAACAGCAAGGGGTAACTGTTCTTTACGGTTATCTTTTTGAGACTGCGGTAATCACTACATGGACGTAGGGAACTGTCTTTTTTCTCTACAAAGAAGAACACGGAGCCATCTGGAGAGGAGAATTTACAAATTTTTCCCCTTTTTAAGTTTTAAAACAGGGGGATGGTCTCTGGGGAATTTAAAAAAAGGGGAGACTCTGTCCGAGGAAGATCGTATGGACCCGTAAGGGTTTTAGGGCAGTCTTTAAGGGGCGATGAAAGTGGAAGGGTCTCCCGTTTGCTTACAAAGAAGGGGTTTTCCGCAAAAATCCTGGTATGAAGGAGGCCCGGACCCCACCCGAGGCTTGGAGGGGCATTGGTTAAGAGGGTGGGGCCCCCCCCGGGGGGGAGGTGTCACCAAACAGCAAAACTGGCAGTCTTGACTCCAACGCGTGATTACGCCCGTCTTCCAGTTGAGCATAGTGGCATGGCGCTTTAAGCCCCGGGAGAACCAAGAAGAAAATGCTGGGGGGAAAATTGGGGGAGTCCCTAAAAACCCTGAGTCTTCCCCTTTTATAATGCCCCAATTGAAGGGAAAAAGAGTTTAGTTTTAGAATTGGGAAACCCTGTTCCTGAGAAAACTTCCGGCTGACTGAGGAAATGGGGCAGAGGTTTCTTAGGGGACCAACCCCGGGGGAAAGGGGATACTTAGACAAACCCCCCGGGCGTTTTCCCCGAATTTTTTTGGGTGATTTTAGTTCCCGGAAAGCTGAAACTTGGAACTGGGGAATTCCCGAAAAGGTTATGATTTTTTACCGGCATGGTCAAAAGTGGAGAGAAATTTTCTCACACCCCAGGGATTGTCTCCCACGTTGCCTAGGGGCTTTCATTTCCCGGGGTGTTGGGGATGGTGTGGCAAACCCCTTGGGGGTTTAAAATTCAAGGGGTTTGGGACAGTGGAGGGAAAAGGTTCTAAAAATATTGGGGAGTCAGGTGGCTCTGTCCCCTTGGAAGGCCCTTCGGGGGCCCGCAGGGGGAAAAAAGGCTGTGGAGGCCCCTTTTAAAAAACCGGGGGGCAATTAAGTTAGACGAATGTCTTGGGTGGGTTGTGCTTTGCGGAAAATGCTTCTGCCTCTCCAAAATAGTGTTTCTCAAAAACCAAATAGCCCGGTGGGGTTAAAAATTAATTTAGTTTTAAAAGGGGGGGTTCGGGTGGACCCGGGCGTATTTTATCTGGAGGGGAAGGCCCCCTTTTTAAAAGGTTTGGGAAATTTAATGTTGCATTGTTCCAGGACAATTCCCCAGGCCATGGTGTGGATTTGCACTGCATTTTTTCCACAAAAAGAGTTCCTTGGGGAAGTTTTAAAAAGGCAGTCTCAAAAGTAGGGGGCTTTGGGAAGGTTCCCCAAAGATGTTTGGGAAAAATCACTGAGGAACCCCCCTTTTTTTGGGGGGTTGCGTGACCGGGGTCTTTTCTGTCCCATAGAGGAGTAGCTCAGACCAGAGAGGGGGAGGGCCCGACCCGGAAAAAACCCCTTTGAGCTTTTGGTAGGGAAAATGACTGGCCCAAAAATTTACTTGGGAGGGGAGTATGGATGTGGATGTAACCCCTGCAGGCCTTAGAGTTCCCAAACTAAAATTCGGGTTTGGGATAGACAGGTTGCTTAGGGCCCCAAGAAACAACCCTGGGAACCCGGGTGATGAGAGGGGGAGCCACCAAAAAAACGACTTTCTGTGTTTAATTTGGGGGGGGGAGCTGCTAAAAACCATGGCGGTGAGTGGTTTTAGTTGCTTTCGCTTGATTGGGGCTATCTGCTTTCACCCGCTGGGCCATGGGGTTGGGAGGGGAGGTCAGCAACACTTTGGCAGGACACCTTGGTGGGATACATGGCCGGGGGTTTAAGCTGTGGCCCAAAGGGAAATCGAAACCCCCTGGCCCCCTGAAAGAAGTGGCTTTGGTACGCCAGGGGGGTGGAATCTAAAATAGGTCCCAAAAATTTTCCCGAGCCCGCCACAAGGCATGTTGGGCTTGCTGTGGATGGAGTCCTACCAGGTTGCTACCCCTGATGCGACTTGCTGGCGGTGGAGGCTGAGGTGTAGCATGGTGCAGAATCGTAGAGCAAACTTGTAGTCGGGGATAGGCAGGAAAGTTAGGACAGGCAACAAAGGTTTGTGGTCAAAGGACGGAGGCAAACGGAATGCTTTGGGAATGCTTTCTTGCAAGGCACAAGGCACTATTGATCCATTAAAGGGAGAGAGGAAGAGACAGGGTTAAATAGGGTTAGCATCTGGCGATGACCAATCACCGGCGTGCTGGCCCTTTTAATTTAGCACAGCTAAGAGGCGGAGGGAGGGGAGGGTTTGCGCGACAGCCCGCAGGAAGAGAACAAGGTGAGTATCTGGAGCCGGGACTTGCGCTGCGTGTGTGCCTGAGACCTGGCACGTGGGATACAAGTGCGCCCACAACCCGGCGCATAGGTAGCGGGGGCTCTCATAACACTTTCCTGCTCTATCAGTGTGACTATTGACCTGGGAAACCTGGTCAAGGGGTGAAGAGCTCCACTACCATTTTATCTTGCAAGTGCTATGAGAGTATTGCCAGAGGTTGCACAATGTTCAAAGGTGAGTGCAATTACCATTGCATACTATTATCTTGCGGTACCTATACCTAAGGCTATGTCTACACGACTGTGGACAAAAAAGGACCTGGAAACCAAATGCTAAAAACATTCATAAAACTGAGTTTTTTGTCCACTGCCTTTCAAAAGCTGCTGAAAAAACGTTGCTTTTGGACACGTTTTGCGTATTTTTTATGCGTTTTGGCGGCTTTTTTTACACGTTTTTTACGCGTTTTTCTATAGAAATGCACATCATTAGATTTGCTGTTTACTTCTGCAAAAAATGCACCAAAAAACCTCCGGCACTTTTCATAGACTACAGCAGTAAATTTTCTGCCCTGCTCAGTCGTTTTTTGCAATGTATTTCAAAAAACAACCAGCAAATAGAATGAGCAGAAAAAAGACGTTCTGTGGTGACAACAGGACGTTTTTACTATAGAAGTCTATGGGACAGTAGTTTTTACAGTGTTTTTATAAAACGCAAAACGCTGAAAGAACGGACATTTTTGTGTGCAGTGGAGAGAGAGCTTAATCTTACTACACTCTTCCTCGCTTCCTTCTTTGTTTTCTTTTCTCTGAGTGTTCACTGGTAAAACAGCTCTGACTCAATGAGACATACACCCTACCAAGGTGTCTTGTGATAAATAACACCAAGACAATAGCAGGGTTGTCTAGAGAAGGGAACCTGTCACATTGCCAGTTCTATCTGATCAGCTGGCAGGATGTTACAGAGTAGAAGGAGCTGAGCAGATTGATCTGTAGTTCTATGGGGGAAGATTCAGTAGGACTTGTATTTTCTTCATTGAATTCAGTGACTGTCAGCCATCTCTGTATGCACACTTATAAAGGGAAGGCTGTCAATCATCGATAACCGCCTACTCAACTCCTTAATCCTGATTAAGCAGACATTAAAATGAAGATACTAATGCTACTAATCTTTACTCACATAATCCAGATTTTTAGTGACAAAAGTGAGTTAACTTTAGTAGTGCTAAAATCTGTAACAAAACGGATTTTAGCGCCAAAATCTGTAAAAAACGGATTTACAGCGGCAAAAGAGAGATAACTTTATTAGCGCCAAAATCCATAAAAAAGGGATTTTAGCGCCAAAATCAGTAAAAAAACGAATTTTTAGTGGCAAAAGCAAGATAACTTTATTAGCGCCAAAATCCGTAAATCAACTACAAGATTACATATAAATGCAATAATGGGCTTTACATACCCTTTCTTAGGGTGGAGTTACATCCAACGGCTTTATTTATGTAGTCATTAACCCCTTCCCGACATTGGACGTATGCATACGCCCTAGCGGTAAGTGACGTCCCAAAAAATGGACGTATGCATACGTCCTGGTGATCGCGCGGGCTTGCGGGCGAGCCGCGCACGATCACGACATGAGACCAGCGGTAAATTACCGCTGGCTTCATGCCACATCACCCCCAGCCGGAGTGAGCTCCGACCGCGGGTGTTTAACCCCTTATCTCCGACGATCAATTAAGATCGTCGGAGCTAAGTCGCAGGCAGGAGGAGGGAACCTCTCCTGCCTGCTCCACGGCACGCTGATGCACGAGAGTGCGGCAACGATCTCCTACCAGCCGGCTCCGGGAACTGAAGATCACTTCCCGGAGCCGTCTGTAACGTCACGAGGCCCACAATGCATTGTGGGCCTCGTGACTGACAGTTGTCATGGCGACCAGTGCATAGCAACAATGCTATGTACTGGCCTGCCTTCTAACCGCAATCTTCAGAAGATCTGAAGATTACTGTTATAAATCCCCTATGGGGAAAAGTAAAAAAAAGTGTACAACGGTAAAAAAAGATTTAAAAAAGTGAAAAAAGTAAAACACAAACAAAAAATAAAATAAAAACACGTACACCGCCCTTTTCCCCTTAACAGATGCCAAACGGCTCAAAAAAGATCAAAAATAAATAAAGTACCCATGCTTGGTATCGCCGCATGCGTAACAAACTATCCTATAAACTTGTCATATTAATTAAGCCATACGGTGAACGCTGTTAAAAAAAAAAAAAAAAAACAATCAAAGATTTGATTTTTTGTTCACCCCGCAGCATTTTAAAAAGGGAATAAAAAGCGATAAAAAACTCAATAAAGCCAAATTTGTACCAATAAAACGTCAGTTCATCCCGAAAAAAAAAAAGCCTTACAACTCTCTGTGTACGGAAAAATAAAAAGTTATGGCCTCGAAGACACGATCATAAAAATTGTTTTACACAAAAAAAAACATTTTTTTTTAAAAAAAAAAAAGTGCTCAACTAAAAAAAACTATATAAATTGGGGTTTTGGGCCGAATCGTATCGACCCACAAACAAAAGTAACTTGTCATTATACTGCAAGTGAGCGCTTTAAAAATAAAAACAAAAAAACCCTGGGATTCAGTTTTCCCTTCCTCTGCCTTCAAAAAAACTTTTAAAACTGATCAAAAAGTCTTGTCCCCCAAAAAATTATACCAATAAAAACGTCAACTCATCCTGCAAAAAACAAGCCCCTACACATAAAAAAGTTATGGCTCTCAGACTGCGACGACGCACAAACGCGCTTTCCTTTTTGAATAAAATTAATTATTGTGTTAAAAAAAATAAAAAAGAAAAAATTAAAATTTTTGGGTATCGCTAAAATGAAATCAACCTTCTGAGTAAAACTAGAATGTCATTTAAACCGCGCGGTGACCGCTGTAAAAAATACTGTATCCCAAACTTTCAATACTGCTTTAACTCTTTAACAGCTACCAGTTATTGGCCTTGTTAAAGGGAATCCCTCCAGAAACCCCTTCTTGCAATACTTCAATTACGAAAATCTTAAGCAAAGGTTAGAAAACTTTATTTCTTTTCCCATATAAACAAGAAAACGAAATAGCTAAATAGAAATGTGAACAACTTAAAAACCTGGCTGTGTTGGTTCAAACGGCTACATGATTTTTTTTTTTGGGAGTCCTCAGTCTCTCGTGTAACCCATAGAGGGGTTAGTCTCGCTGTTGTACATGCGTGAGTGACGTTTCGGAAGCTCTTTCTTCCTTTTTAAAGCATGCGCACATCTTCTTGTGCTACGTTTAAATCCCCCCACCCACAGTCACGTGGGCTATAAGGCCCAATAAAAAAAAACATAAAAACAACCCGCATAAAGGTCCTACTGTTAGCATTTTAAAAACACCTCAAAAATTTAAAAATCCATTTAGACCTTTAGGGTGCTAGGGAAACCAATTATGGATCCAAATGCTTTCGTCTTAGAAGCATAGGAACCCTCTGCATTCATTTTCCCGAAATGAAACTTCCTCCAAAAAACACCACCCTTTAAAACCCTTATTGGTGTCGGATTCATAAAATTTTGGGGTTTTTGTTTTTTCGCCGTATCGTACCCCTTCCGATCTGTTTCTTGTTGTTCTTTTTTCCGAAGGTACGTATGGCTGACTTATTTTTTATTATTTTTTGTTTTTAAACTGCCCGGGTGGTTTGCCCTACGTATATTTTCCCCCCAGGGACATTTTTTAAAGCATAATTTCATTTTTGCTGTTACAGCTATGTAGCCTCTGATGTCTATT
The DNA here is from genome assembly GCA_025379985.1 of Phyllomedusa bahiana. NCBI lineage: Eukaryota > Metazoa > Chordata > Amphibia > Anura > Hylidae > Phyllomedusa > Phyllomedusa bahiana. Next base: position 8,574 of record JAODAL010054129.1, on the reverse strand, counting down.
TGTGTTCCCTTGTGGGGTTGTGAACTTTTATACCTTATTTGGTGTCACGGCACCCCTTTTTCCTCGGGGGCCCCCGGGCCGCGGGCGCACCCGGACCCCCTCCCCGGGTGCCCACCGGGGGCGGGGGGCCGCCGCGGCCCCGGGGCGAGCCGGGGGTCTCAACTGCCAGGGGACTCACCTAACCCCCCCTGTGCCCCCCCGCGTCCTCGGGCCCGGGCCCAGGCGCCGGCCTTTGGCCCAAGGGCGCCCCCTCTTTTTCGGGATTAAAGGGCCAGCCCCCGTTAAATTTGGGTAAAGCCAGGCGCTTCCCCATTAAGGACGTCCCACAACACCCTTGCTGGATCTATGTTGCCTCGGTGCCTTATCGAAAAGGTTCCCAAAGTTGTATTCTCGCACTTTCCGTTGTACCAGACTCTTGCTACGGTTCTCGACTCCGGAAACACTACTGCCGCCTGCCCGACTTCCGCCTGTCCACGACCTCGAACCATTGCCGCCTGTCCTGACCTTCTGCCTGCCCACGACTACATTCTTCAGGACTACAGATTCCGGTGGTACCACGCTGCACTCGGCTGCCACCTGAAAGGCAAGGTCACGTCAGGGGGGACGATGGTAACCTCATGCCGCAGAAGTCCATTCCCACTTTCGCATCGGGCTCTGGTGAAAACCAGGGGCTACTTAGATTCCGTTACTGGTGTTGGTTATACTACCAGCGCTTGCGGTGGTTCGGGGATCACTACCCAAGCCCTTACAGGTTAGATCCAGTCCTATTGGAATCCCGCCCAGGTTGCCCCTGCCAAGCATCACGGATCTCACGACGATTGGTTGCCGCAATCGCAAACAAATCTCAAAACAAAGCGTCAGCAGTTGGCCAGCTCTCCGCCATGATGCGTCACGTTTCTTGCATCCGCAGGCAGTCTCCGCCCCATCAGTGGCTCCGGTCTAAATCTTGCAGTTCCTTTTGGCACCGTTGGTACCCAACTACGGCTCCCTCTACCTCAGCTTTGCCGGTGATCCTCAAAGCTCTGCCAGGGTTTCGTTACTCAGTGCTCAATGCACGTGGAGCTGATGGCGGATCAGTTCCCTCGGAGAGGTCTAGGTGGCCCCTTTGTTGTGAGTCTACTTTCCGGGAAGGCCTTGGCTTCGGACGCTGACTCACCTCTGGGACAGAGGCGACCCTTTGTGACTGCGGACCTACAGACCTTACTCAGGGAATTCCGCACGTCTTTCGAGGAGCCGGCATCACGCAGCCTCCTCCGCCGAGACCGCCTATTGAGCTCCGTTCAGGTGCGAGATCTACTGTGGGTGACTATGCGGTTCCTTCCGTACCCTGGGCTTCGGAGCTCGCATGGAACAATGCCGCCCTCTGCGCTACCTTCATGAAGGTCTGTCCAGCAGGGTAAAAGGACGCTTTGGTAGCAAGAGACCTCCCGTCCTCCCCTAAAGGTAATTTAATTACATCTAGCTACTCGTATTGATGTAAGGTTCGCGGAGAGGGCAGGAGGAGCTTCGCAAGACAGAAAGAGACCTATGCTAGTCCTCGTCGGCGATTCCACTGGCTCCCTGTGTTCCCAGCATTCTCCTATTCCTCCTCCTCAAAACTCAGAGGTGGAACGATGCAAGTGGAACGGGCTCCACTTAAAGGAGCAAAGAACTGAACCGCCGTCGGGCAGAGAAGCGATGCCTCTACTGCGCAGCCAGGACACCACTTCGCAGAAATACTGTCCCCTTCGTCCTCAGCGTCCGGGAAAACGCTGCTCCCCTAGGTGCCGTGGGAGAGGCCAGGCCTAGGTGCAGTTTCCATCTCTCTACGTTTTTTTGGATGATGCAATAGAGTGTGAATTGCTGATGCGGTCCTTCGTTTCCGTAGTATCTGCCTTCCTGGATGGGATTCTGCCGGGGAAACTTCATCTTAGCCCGTTGGTAAACCCGCACCGCACTCCTGTAGTCCGGCTGGAGAAACGTGCTTTTCTCTTCGGTCGTGGGGAAGCTCCTCAATGATTCCATCCGGTACATAACCGTGCCGGTTTGACTTCCGTGTGGGGGCTCTACATAAAGAGAAGATTAGGTTCACACGTTCTGTCCCGGGCTTCCTGGCTATCCTCTTGGGCTTCCCTAGCTGCAAGGCCACGCCCTAACGCTCGATTGGAAGGCGGGCGGTAAGTCCGGCGTTGGGGACCGGAATTCCAGAAGAAACCCCCACTGCTTGGATGATACATGCCGGTGCTACACTTTCTCGCTCACGCTTGTCAAAACCAATGCCTGCCTGGCCGGGCCGGTAGTACCAGGACTTTGGGGGATGGTATCTCGAGAGGAGGACGATTCGCTGCCACCACATCCAGCCTTACGAACTGCCCTATTGACCTCCTCCAGAAACCAGTCCTCCGCGGGGGAGGGTTACCATGTCCGTGCCGGAGACTCAGGCATTTCGGACTACATTCTGGAGAATTCGCCAGAAAGGATTCATCCCAAGTCCTCCTCCCAGCCGGAGCCGGGTTTTTCTTCATGCAGAAGACGGATGGTTCTCTCCGTCCGTGCATAGTCTATAGGGTCTAAACAAGATCACCGTAAAAAACGCTACCCTTCCCACTGATCTCGGAGTGTCTTGACCGTCTCAAGGGGGATAGAGTGTTTCCAAGTTGGAATATACGTGGGGGCCTACAACTCCTCTTCGAATTCGAGAGGGGTACGAATGGAAAACGGCATTAACACACGAGAGGGGACATTTCGAATATCTCGTGATGCCTTTTGGGACTATGCAACGCCCGGCCGTTTTCCAGGAGTTTTGTCAAGAAGTGTTCCGGGACATGCTGTACCACCTGGTCATTGTATCAGGGACGATATTTTTGATTTTTTCCCTGACATACAGGCCACCGGAGACAAGTAGCCAAGTCTGCGACGGCCTGCGGGACAACACCCGACTGTATGCAAAAACTGGAGAAGTGTCGGTTCACACGGGCCAGCCTTCTTTCACTGGGGTTAAATGTTCTTGATCGATGCCTTCAGATGGATCCTGCGAAACTCTCGCGATCCAACAGTGGCGCGCCTGTGGTCTCCCGGGCGATTCAACGTTTTCTTGGTTTCGCCAACTACTACCGGCAGGTTTAATTCACCACTTTTCTACGGTAGTGGCTTCCATTGTGGCTTCTCACCGGAAGACGCAATACTAGATGTGGTCCCATCTGACGAGGAAGCGTTCTCCAATTTAAGTCTGCTTCTCCTCCGTACCAGTTTGGTCCCGTCCGGATCCTGAGCGACCCTTCAGCTGGAGGTAGATGCCCTCTGCCGTGGGAGCAGGGGCCGGTCATGACCCAGAAGGGCCCTAAAGGCAAACCGTCACATGTGGTTTTCGTTCTAAAACTTTTCTCTTCGGAAGAACGAAATTACGCATTGGAGGATCGGTGAGTGTTGGCTGATAATTAGGGACATCTCTTGGAGGGAGCTCGACATCCTATTGAGTCTTTACTGACCATAAATATCTGCAATACTACAGACGGCTCAGCGCTATAATCCTAGCCAGGCAGGGCGGTGGTCTCTTTTTTTCTCTCGTTTGATTTTAAGATTCCACTTTCCGACCGGACGAGGAAAATATCAAGGCGGATGCCCTCTCCGTTTCTTTCTGACGTTACCGGAGAGGTACCTGTGCCTCAAGCATATATCGCTCGCTTGAACGTCTGGTCACGTGGCTGGATATGGCTCGGTGGATCTCTGCAGAGTTCTCCAGGAAGAAACCTATGTGGGCCCGCACTCAGGAGGAGAATTCTGGTTTGGGGGCATGTCTCTTCTGGCCGGCCATCTCGGGCTACGTAATCCCTATGCTCTCATCTCACGTCCACTACTGGTGGCCAACCCTGCTCCAAGACGTCAAGGACTTTGTTCTTTCCTGCCACAACATGTGCCCAAAAACAAGGTTCCTCGCCATAGGCCCGCTCGGTCTCTTAGACCACTCTGAAGTTTTCCAGAATCTCCATGGACACACATTGGCTGGAATTTATCACGGGAACTCCCTTCCTTCGTCGGGAAACTCGGTTCATCTGGGTTGTCACTGACCGATTTTTCTAAAATGTCCCACTTTGTGCGCTTCATGGTCTCCCTCTTGCTCCCCAATTGGCAGGATATTCTCACCATCACATCTTTCGTCCTACATGCGCTTAACTTCCACATCGTCTCCGACCGGAAGGCGCCAAGTTTGTCTCCAAATTCTGGCGTGCTCTATGTTCCCGGTTGCAATCAAGCTGGATTTTTCTTTCCGCATATTCATCCCAGACGAGATGGGTCAGGTGGAGAGGGTAAACCAACAATGCTTGGGGGAGTAATCTACGGCACTTGGTCTGGTCCGGACGACCAGTGACAATGGTCCGAGTTGCTACCTTGCGGCAGAGTTCTCTTAAAATCATCGGGACTCCGGAATCTACGGCCGATTCTCTTTTCCTCCGGTGGTCTAAGGCCCGTCAACCCACGCCCTCCCTCCCTAGGCTTCTCCTCGAGGTCCCCGCCGTGGACAATCAGGTTCAGGATAATCAAGACCATTTGGCGAGAGGGACCGGACAAGCCCTACTCCCAGGATTCGCCCGTATGAGCCCAGGCGGACAAGGAAGAGAGGACCTTCCCTACGTTTCCTCCAGGGGATAGGGTGTTGTGGCTATCGTCTAGTACATACGCCTCAAATCCCCAGTTAGTAAATTGGGTCGCGTTTTATGGGACCCTTCAGAATTCTGCGAAACTGAAACCGGTGTCCTGTAAACCTCTGTCTGCCTCCATCTCTCCGGGGGTCCAAAGCCTTTCTGTTTCCCTCCTGAAGCCTCTGGTCCGAAGACCGGTTCTCCCAGAGGGGCGCTGCTCAATCTCCGATGCTAGAATCCCAGGAATGTCTTTGAAGTGAAGGAATCCTGGACATGAAGATCGTTCAGGGGAAGCGATTATTTCTTGTTGATTGGAGGGGCTTCGGCCCGAGAGAGGTCTGGAACCAGGAGTCCAATATCTGACTGGGGGTTTTTGTCCCCCCCCCCCCCCCCCAGGGTGGGGGGGGGATTCAGACTTATCCGTAAGTTCCTTCAGACCTAAAAAAGAGGGGGAGACCTCAAGGGGGGGTGGGTACTGTCACGGCACCCACTGCCCCCTCGGCACCGCGCGGCCCGCGGGTGCACCCGTGACCCCCTCCCCCGGGTGCCCGGGTCGGGGGTGCCGCGCTGGGCCGCGGGACGAGCGGGGTCTGCAACTGCCAGGGACTCACCTAACCTCGCCTCCTGTGCCTGGTCGGTCCTCTGCCGGCCGAGGCGCGCGTGCTGTGTCTAAGGCGCATGCGCGCGCTCTGATTCTCGAGGATTTAAAGGGCCAGCGCCCGTTAATTAGCTAATTGCCAGGGCGATTCCCCTACTTAGGATACGTCCCACTAACTACTCCTTGCTGGATCTTGTTGCCTCGTGCATTAGCTAAAGGTTCCCAAAGTGTATTCTTGCCTTTCCGTGTTCCAGACCTCATTTGCTACGTTTTCTAGACTACGAAACCTCTCTGCCGCTGCCCCGACCTTCCTGCCTGTCCACGACCTCGAAACCATTGCCGGCTGTCCTGACTTCTGCACTGCTAAGACTACGATTCTCGGAATACGGATTCGGTTACACGCTCACCTCGGCCTGCCACCGCAAGCAAGTTCAGTCAGGGGGGACGTCCTTTGGTAGCCTAACGCAGCCAGAAAGTCCATCCCGCTTTGCGGTGAAAAACGGGGGATATCTTAGCATTCCGTTCCACTGGCGAGGCTTAACTACCATCGCTTGCGGTGGTCCGGCGGATCCACTACCCAGCCCTTACACATGTGTTTCCTACGAAACCTAATAGAGGGCACTATAAAAGCATTTTACATGTGTTTCCTACGAAGCCTAATAGAGGGCGCTGTAACAGCATTCTACATGTGTTGAATCTTATAAAACACTTTTTATATGTATTGAATGAAATAAAAGCAGTTTTTTTATATTCTATTTTTATAGAATGGGAGTTATAGAAGTAAAGAAGTTTTTATAATAATTTATAAATGTTTTAGATAGTTCATTATAAAATGTTGAGTGTTTTTGCATTTTTACTGAAACCACCTCAAACATTCTATAATAAATATTTATCTAAAAACATTAAAGACATTTATTATTAAAATACTTCTATAATTTATAAACATCCATTCTATACTAAAAACAGTTTTAAATAATTCAGTATTTTATATAAAAAGTAATTTATAAGATTAAACACATATAAAATGATGTTATTAGGCATCCTCTTACACTACAACTTAACCACTAGTCGAGGGTAGGTCATTAGGTTACTAAAGTTCAAATAGTTCTTCTAGCTAGAGCAAATGAGACCTCTAGGGGCCGATTTAGCATATTACATACCCTTACATACATATATATGTAAGGGTAAAGTATATTACACTAAAGATTCTACCTTTTCAAACTACAACCTGTGTATATATATTGAAAAACGGATCCGAAAAATGCATCCAAAATGCATGCAAAACGCATCCAAAAGAGCATCAGCTGCTGCATTTTTGGATACGTTTTTGGAATGCAGTTTGGATGCAGTTTTCAATGCGTTTTTCTTCTAGTGAGAAACGGATCCAAAACGTTGTGTGAACATATCCTAAGCTGCGGTAATCCATAACCACTGACACGTTTTGGACTTGTATTGTCCTTAAAGGGGTTTTGCCATGAAGTAAAATTGATGTGGGAAGCTTGCAAATGAAATAACAAACATTTTCACCATTCATTATTATTAAAAATTCTGCACCATTTTTGTTTTAGCTGCTCCTTTAGTGATCCATTGTTTTCAGCTCGTCTCCAGGGGATACGACCAGGGCCGAGAGCCCCTCAGTCCTGGTCGCACATGCTCAGACATCACCTCTCCTCTCAGGCAGCTACTGAGTGTTCAAACACCAGGTGCTGTCACTCTACTTTCGTCCTCTGTACGCCTTAGTAATTAGTCAAACAGTGTAAATAAATAATAAAAAAAGAAACCTCAATCAGGTCTGTGCATTGATAAAGAGAAAAAAAAACAAAACACAGGTTTGGTTCCTATAGGATTTGAAAACCCAGGACCTTGTGCCTGGAGGCAAAAACTTTACCTCTCAGCTACTCACAATGCTATACATAAACAGACCTTTCTTTGACTAGAGAGAGGAAAGGCCTGGTGATGTCATCCTGCTGTGTCACATGACATGCAATTCAAACAAATCACACACGCCCCTTTCTGAGCACACAGAGCTGAAGAGCTGGATGCAGGAGGCATGAGATGAGATCATGGCAAAACCCCTTTAAGTGTCTCACAGCACTTTATAGATGCATCCCGTTGCAAGACACATTTATGCGGCAAAAAGTGGTGAATAGAGTGTATTCAGCAAAATGTTTTAAATAACAGAGCAGATTAACCATTCAGGTGTGGTGGAGTATTGTTAGCTGTGATTGATGCATGGGTGGCCAAGGGCAGTAATCCAGGGATTTATTCCGCATGATAGATTGGAGCTGGAAAGGATTTTTTTTTTCTTGAATAAACACAATTAGCTTCCATCTCATGGGGCTGTTGACATGCTCTGGATCAACACTGTAGGGCAACATGCTGAACTGGAAGGACCTCTGTCTTTTTACAGCCTTACATTCTATGTAGCTATGTATAGGGGTGCAGAGGTCATAGTTGCACCTGGGCTCTTGGATCTGTACGAGTTCCTGTTGCCAGTTTGGAGGACACCAGAATGATCAATGACACATGGTAGCTCATGGGCTTGTTACACTGCATTGGAGCCACAGAACTTCCAGTTACGCCTTTGTTGCCTGTTTTCTAGAACTCTAGATCTGGATTTATTTTTAGACCTTGTGGAAATGCTCTTTGGGCTGACACATTGTGACATTGGTCACCTCCGAGTCTTCCACACACATATTTATATAAGATTGTGGTGGCCGTGTAAAATGTTAAGTTGCCAAAAATAGATCATTTTCTCAAGAGGAAACCACAACATAGAACAGCACTTACTCTATGAAGAAGACATACTACATGTCCTAAAGCAAACATAAAAAATACTCGAATACTTTACTAGGTGAAATTACTTGTACAGTTGCAAAAAATAATATACTAAAAAAACTAAATGATTACTAATAAATGTGGTCTAATTGTTATCGGAGTCACAGTTATATAACACACAGACCGTTGTACTGTTCATGTCTTTTATTGGGCACATTGAGCAAACATCCACAGTGCAGGAATATAAAGTAAGTGAATCCTTTGAAATTACCTGGATTTCTGCACTGATTCCTAATAACATGTGGTCTGATTGTTTTCTATGTCACAATCATAGAAAACACAATCTAACTAAACTAATAAAACACAGACAGTTGTATTATTCATGTTTTTTATTGGGCACATTGAGTAAACATCCATAGTGCAAAGAGAAAAAGTAAGTGAACCCTTTAGCATATCTATATTTCTGCACTGACAACTAATAACATGTGGTCTGACTGTCACAATCATAAAAATTGTCAATCTAAACTGATAACACACAGACAGTTGTACTGTTTATGTCTTTTATTGAGTACTTAAAAA
>JAODAL010054128.1:0-24827 GCA_025379985.1 Phyllomedusa bahiana | reverse complement strand
ATATGGAAACTCAGGGGTTTAAACTGAGGGTTTATGATTAACTGCCATTTTTACCGAGCGTATTACGTGTGGAGGAAAGAAGATCTAGCCCTGTACAGCCGCCGGGGGGGGGGGGGGGGGGGGTTTTGAGGGGGGAAAAAAAGGTGGGGTTGAAGGCGAACAAAAAGAAGAAAGGCAGGCAGGTTTTTAAAAGGGAGAGTGTATATTGGGGCAGCCCGGACTGTTTTGAACCTGTTGAAATGGCTTTTTTTTTCCCATTTTTTGGGCCCAAAGCACACCTGGGTGAAATAGTCCCTTTTTTATTTTGTGCCCCCGGGTTTTTTTAAAAAAGGCCCCAATTTTGGTTACTTATATTAGGATACAGAAATTTGTATTTAATTCCCAGGGGGTATTTAATGGGTTCAAACCCCTTTTTTTTATTATCCAAAAAAATTTTTTAAAATTGGGTTTGGTTTTTTCACTTTGGCGAGCCCATTTGTGTTCAAAGACCATCTTGTATTTTTTTTGGTTCAAAATTTGCTAGTAAAAAACGTAAAGAAAAAGTGTGATAGCGTGAGTGACAAGTCCCTTTAGGGGGCCCCGAAAAAGCAGGGTTGTGGAGAAGCCTAATGGGGTGCCCTTGGAAATTCTTTTTTTACCCCCCTCCCCAACGCATGAAATGGGGGGAACACAAAAAAAAACACAAGAGACCAGTTTAAAGATCAAGGTCCCCCGATTTACCCTGGTTCAACCCCGGGTTTTTGGAATGGTTCTGGCCCCCAATTTTGGATTTTGGGGGTATCCAAAATGGTTAAATTTGATGGCGATCAGCAGGGAAATTAGAGGTGTTGTCCTGCCCGCGGGCCAGCGTCATACCCTGAGCGGACCTTCAGAAAAGGGGGGAGCCCATTAAGATAAAAACACCCGGCTTTCCACGGGTTTAATTTTGGTTTCGTTTGATTTCTTCAAGATGAATAGGCATGGATCTCTGATGATGTTGTGGCCCCCAATTTTCCCAAAAAGGTCACCGATTGGGTTCCCGGTCTTCCCCCCATTCCTCTTCCAAAAAAAAGGGTTTCCTCTTGAAAAATTTTTTTTTAAAAAATGTCTTTTTCCTTATAAATTTTTTAAAATTCTCATTTCCCAAAAAAGTTCTTTTGCGGGTTTTTGCGGGTGAGGAGATTGAAAAAAGAAAAACCAAGGTTTCTTTGAAAAAAAACATTTCCATTTACTACTTCATTTTTAAAATTTTTTTCGCATTGTAAATTTGGTTTTTGGGGTATGGTGCTGGGGAGATACAGCTATAATCTTAGTCCTTTGGGCAGAAATGTGGTTTCTAAGTGGCATTTCTCCCCCCCCCCAAAAAAAATTTTTTAAACAGTGGGGTAAAAAGTCTTTTTTATAAATTTTTTGGGGGTCTTGTGCTTTTAAAATTCCCCAGCTGGGACTACGGGGTTTTTTTAAAAAATGTGGTTTCTAAGACATTTGTTCTTAAAATTGTAAAAGAGTGGCTCAAGGGTGTGGTGTGTCAAAAAACGGGAAAAATGGGGAAAGGATACTGTTAATAACACATATTGCAAAAATGACTTGTTTTTGAAAGATCTTTAACTTTGTAGAAATTTCCTGTAGGGGGGAAAACCCAAATTTAAATTTACAATTAAAAAAAAGAAAAACCCAAAAAAGTGGTGGGTTCCATCCAAAAAAATGGTGGTTGAAAGACCCCTTTTTTCCCGTCATTTTTTAAAATTTTGTGGGTCGGGGACAGGTTTAAGGGTAAATGCTGCTTTCCCAAAAACCCAGGGATAGTCAATTTTCCAGTTAAAAGTAAAATGATGGTTAAAATCATACTTTTTTTCCCGGGCTTTTTTTAATTTTGTGGGTAAATGCGGGTTTTTAAGGGTCTGTTGTGGAAACAAGAAAAGGGAAAATTTGAATGGTCTTTTGGACTTTTTTTTCTGTGTTTTAAAACCCTAAGTGTTTTTCCTTTAAGTTTGTAGCAGTATCCATTTTATGTTGGGGAAATGTTAATTCCGGGCTTTCCACCCCTTTTTTTGGGTTTGTAAGAAAAAAGGTGTTTTTCCCTCTCCTTTGGGATTTAATGGCCCCAGGGCGTTTAATTATTATCGATATCGGTTTATCGGGCTTTTTATTGCGATATGATTTTATGATCGATGACGATAGTTGACTCCAATCCCCCACTTTGATAACAGTGTGGAATGAACTGAAGTCAGCTTAGCTAGTATCCGTGACAACAAAAAGGGCCCCCTATTGAGTCACTCCCATTTGGTAGACTGGACCCCCATAGAATTAAAAGGGGGAGGACGGCTGCAAGCTTTTCTTGTCACTCTAAATGCCCGATCGGGTTCTAGTGGCTGCAAAAAAACCCTATGCAGCCCAATATTTTTTCAGGGTTTTAAAAACCTTTTTAAAAGGGGGTTTGTTCGTGTTAGAAAAAAAGTTGCTTTTTTACCAGAAACCACAAGTTTAAACTTTTGTAAGTATGTTGGGGCTGAAAAAAGGGACATTATCCATCTGTTGAGCCTTTTTAAAACCCTGGCTGGTATTCTAGCTCATTAAAGTAAATGGATTGACTTGGTTTTTTTTACAAAAACACTGTCTATAAACAAAAGTTTCGGGAAAAAAAAAAAAAGGACTTTTTCCCCAAAATTTTAAAAAAAACCCAATTAAACCTTTTTTTTTTTTAGTTTAATAAATGACTTTGAATTTTATGAAAAATAAAGGGGGGAATGTTTAAAAGGGTTCAGTAACATCCTTGTCCGGGGTTTCATACAATAAGCTGAAGATAATAAGGATCTAGAATTTTAAAGTAATGGAATTGAGATTTTCAATTTCCTTTCTTACTTGACAAGGGTTGTTTGGAAATTTGGTTTTTTCTTTTTTAGTTTATATTCGGGAAGCGCTGAATTTTCAAAACCCCTATATTTTTTCCCCTTTTTGTTTATTTTGTTCTCTAGAGAGCAAGCCTATATGAAAAGAAATTTTTTATGTTGTTTCCGTTTTGTTTCACATTAAAACCCTTTTTAAATTGTTTTTGTAATCACTTTGAATAGTTATGAATTTGCTCTTACTGGTGAACTAGATGGGGAAAAACCCGGGGGTTTCCTATTTCTTTATAGGAAAAAATTATTTTGGGATATTGGAAAATTTAGCAGTATTCTGTGGTTTTATATCAACGTTTTTTTCTATAAAAATGGAAAAGGGAATATAAAAACGATGCTGTTGGGTTTTGTGTTCCCTTATGAAACTATATCCCAAATTTTTAAATACTTTAAAAAACCCTTATTAAAGTGGTACTCTATTTTTAATAAGAAAAAAACCCCTTTCAAAATCCTTCTCGATATAATTTTTCCTTTACCCCCCTTAACGTTAAAAAAGCGGGAAAAAGTTTAATTTTTGTCTACTGTGCCCCACTCTGTGACCGAAGTTCTTTTTGATTGTATGGAAAAAAAGGTTTCTTTGAAAGTGTATTTTGCCCCGTCACTGAGTTTTCCCAGTGCAAATCAACCTGTTAAAAGTACCCCAATGTTCCATATAACCCAACCCCGGTTTCCCAAAAATTGTGATCCTATACACCCCTCCCAGTCCCCTGAATTGTGTAAGAAATGCCCAAACTCCGTGTTTTATCTGTACCCACTGATAGTTTCATTTTTTAAAAAATCCCAAAAATAATGAAAAAATTTTAAAAAAAGTGGTTTTCACCCGTCTTCCCCAAAACCCGAGTAAAGATAACATTTCTTTTATACCGCACAGTTTAACTCCATAAAATAAAAAATGCGGGAAAAAAACGGGCAATTGCATTTTTTTTTTTTATTCCCCCCCCAAAGGAAATTTTTTTTGTTTCAAAAAACATTATATGTAGGGGGGCAATAGTACCATCCAAAAAAAAAAAAAAATAGGCCTTTATGGGTTTCCCTTTGATTTTTAAAAATAGAGAAAATTTGAATCTTGGAAGGTGGGGAAAAAAGAAAATTTAAAAGGGGGATAAAAAAAAATCCCTTTTAAAAGGGGATGTCTATCAAAGGTAAGGATTCCCGGTAGTAAGATGTTTCAAAGGTGGGGTATGCAAGCATTGTTAAAATATAAGTGATCCTAAAATTTTTTTTATGGCCCGATCTTTCAAAATTATCTGATCTTTTTTTAAAAATGATAGGGGCTTGAAATTGTACTTTTTGTAAATGTAAATAATTTTAAAGGTTTTAAAGGGGCTAGTTTTTTTTACCTTTTCTTAGTAAATTAATTTGTAAGTAACTTTTAATTTTAAATTTTTTTTTGTAAAAGTTTAAGTTACTTGAGGGGGTTGTGACAAAAATTTTTTGTTTTGAAAATTGACTGGAACGGCTGCAAATTCCCCCCTTTATGCATAGATAACAGTGGAAATTCCCAATAACCCCCTTTTCCCGGGTTTTGAAAAATAAAAAAATAATTAAATTTCCAAAACGACCATTGTTTTGTTGAAAAACCCTTGTATTTTGAAATTTAAACTCTTTGGAAATTGGGGGAAAAAAAAACAAAAACCCCTTTTAAGGGGGGGGGGGGGGGGCCCCTCCTTGGCACCAAATTGTAACCCCCAAAAAAGATGCAAAATGTAGTTTAGAAAAAAGCCCCTTTCCCAAAAAATTACAGTATTTGTTTTATACTTCTTTTCCCAGGCATAGAACTTACATTTTGTACATTTTTTCTGCCCTTGTCTTTCAATGGGGGGATTTTTGTTAACCTTTTTACCCACACAAGGGCATACCCATGTTATGGTCGGGAAGGGGTTCCTGCAAATTGGGCGTTAAACGGTTTCAATTTTAAAAGGGGCATGCGGGCTCACAAGCAGAGGGCCCACAATTGGGGGCATGGAAGCAGCTATGTAAATTACGCTAGGGTTTCCCTACCCTATCGGGCCACTACCGGGGTTTTGGGTCAGTCGGGTACCCAATAAACCCCCTTTTTTCCATGGTTTAATTCCCAAGTGGCAGTAAAGGAGAGACGGGGAGAGAGGTTATTTTGTTTTTAAAATCAGCACCCCGTACTGATTGTGAGGTGGGCCAAAAAGGGTTCTTTTTTAAACCCGAAACCCCAACAAAAGCTTTCAGGGTTTCCTTTTTTTCCTGTAAAAATCACCGGGGGGCCCCCCATGGCCCTGGGGATTGCAGCTACCCAAAACGTAGCTGTTTCAGTAAATGTACTTACTATGTTTGCGCAGCAATCTAATAAATTGCGGTAAATTCCATATGGGAACAAAATGAAAAAAAAAAATTTGAAAATTTTTTTTAAAAAAGTGAAAGTAAAAAAAAAAAAATAAAAAAAAACACAAATAAAAAAAAATAAACCATTTCCCCCTTTTTAAACACCAAAATTTCTTAAAAAAAAAACAAAAATCCCAAAATTTCCAAAATGCTGTATTTTTGGGTTTTACCAAAAGTGTAATGATCAGTCATAAATTTTATCTGTTTTTTGGGATCACAAATGTGTAATGATCTAAATCTTAAAAAAACTATTACCTTATTTAACCCGATGGTGAATAAAAAAAAAAAAGACAGAATTGTGAAATTTTTTTTATCCCCCAGCACCCAAGGGGAAAAAAAGGATTTAAAAAAATCATTTTCATGCCAAAGTGGTACGAATGGAAAAATTTTAAATTTTGGCCCCGAAAAAAAGTCTTTTCCCAGTCCGTACACGGCAATAGGGGAAATTAAGGCTATTAGAATATAGCGATGCATAAATTTTGGGTTTTTCACAATAGAACCCTTTTTTTTGTGTATAAAAAAACAAAAAACAAAATTTTAAAATTTGGGGATCACTGTTTAAATTTTATGACCACGGAGGGAAAACTACATGTATTTATATTTTAACCCAAAAAGGGGCTCTAAAAGATTCATTGGGGCAGGATATTGAGCAGGTACAGCTTTTCTCTAGTTTAAACAGTAAAAATCAGGGGAAAAAAAGGGGGGGGGGCAAAATACCTCCTTTTAAAAAACAGAAAATAACCAAAATAAATAAAAGAGAACTATTTCCATATGAAAAAAAAAATTTAAAAAAACCCGTATGACACCTTTAAAAAAAAAAACCTAATAAAAATTTTTTTCCCGGGTTTTCATCTACGTCTTTTTATTAAATAATGAATTTTCAAAATGAAAAAACCCGCAAAAATGGAAAAATTTTTACATTTTCACATCACTTTATTTTTAAATTTTTTGAAAACACCTTTGAGGATTACCAAAATTCATAAAATTTCTATTTTGAATAATTTAAAGGGTGCGTTTTTTTTAGATGGAGTCTAACAAACAGATCCAGCCATGTTAGAACTGGATTGCTTCCTAAAAAAAACTTGTGTTGCAAATTTTCTTGGAAATATGAAAATTTGCTAATAAAATTTATATGCCTCCTACTGTCATAAAAAAATTAAAAGAAATTTAAAAAATGATGTCAATATAAAGTAGGCATATGGTACATGTTATTTATAAACTATTTTGTGTGGTATAACTGTCTTACACTTTACATAGTATTTTTTAAATTTTTCTCAACATTTAGATATTTTTCAAAGGATGAAAATTTATTACTAACTAACAGCATAATGTTTCATGAGAAAACAGTTTCTGAATTATAGGTAAAAGTATCAAAAAGTTATTCTCACATAATGTGACACATGTCAGATTTAAGTAATGGTGCTCATACAGGTCAAAACTGGCTGCGATGGTGAGGGGTTAATGTAATAGAGAAAAAGTCTAGAAATATAAACATTAATAAAAAATATTACAAGTTCAAACCTCTTTTTGTAATTTTACAAATAAAACAAAATTAAAAAGTTACACATAATTGGTATCACTGTGCGTAAAAGTCTGATCTGTTAAAATATATCATTTATCCTGTAAGCTGAACACTGTAGAAGAAAAATAATTCCAAACGGCAAAATTGCATTTTTTGTTCATTTCATGTCCCCTAAAAATTGGAATAAAAAGTGATCAAAAAGTTGCATCTATCCCAAGATGGTACCAATTAAAAATAACCTTCAGCCCGGAAGGTGGAAGAACAAAAACGTTTTTGGTCGCAGGAAATAGCGCTGCAGCGCAAATTTAAGAAATAGAGAATGTTTGCATTTTTTACAGTGGAAATAGGAAATTTAACATTCTGACGCAAAGTTCATGCGGTATTTTAACCTTCAACTTAAGCCTGGTTCACATCTTTGTCTGAGTCTCCATTAGGAGTTTTTGTTGCAAATTCTGTCACTTTATCTTTAGAATTTTTCGCATTTTCAATGGTTTTGGGGTCATGGTGTTGTGAGATACAGCTATAATCATGGTCCTTTGGAACAGAAATATAGCTTCTAAGTGGCATTTCACCCTCACAATTTTTAACAGTGGCATAGAAGTCATTTTTATAATTTTTGGGTCATGCTGCTGTGAAATGCAGCAATACTACAGGTCCTACCCTAAAAAATGTGGTTTCTAACAGACATTTGTTCTTCACAATTGTCAAGAGTGGCTCAAGGATTATGCTTTGAATTTTTGGGGCATGTTGCTGTGAAATGCAGCTAGAATACAGGTCCTATTCTAAAAAATGTGGTTTCTAACAGACATTTGTTCTTCAAAATTGTCAAGATTGGTTTTCAAAGGGGGATGGTGCTGTCAAAACAGGAATAGGTAGGATACTGTTAATAGACACATATTGCAAAATGACTTGTTTTTGCAAGATCTTTAACATTGCTAGCAATCCCTGTAGTGAGACAACCCATTTAATACAATTAAAAAAAAGAGAAACAAAGACGTGGTGGATTCCATCCTAAAAATGGTGGTTGAAAGACTCCTTTTTCCGTCACTTTTTAATCTGTGGGTCAGACAGGTTTAAGGGTCATGCTGCGTTCCAAGACAGGGATATTCAATGTCCATTTCAAGTAAAATGATGGTTCAAATCATACTGCCTTCTGGCACTTTTTTTAAATTTTTGGGTCATGCAGGTTTAAGGGTCATGTTGTGTACAAGACCGGATAGTGAATGGTCTGTGACTTTTTTCTGTGACTTTTAACCTAAGTGTGTTGCCTAAGATGTACACGTATCCATTTTACTGTTGTGGATGTTAATTCCGCTTCTCCAGCCCTGTTTGGGTGTAAGAATGAAGGTGTTGTTCCTCTCCCATAGACTTTAATGGTCATTGGCGATAATCTATTATTGAATATCGGATATCGGCATGATAAGGTTTAAGGGGTGTAGTTTCCAATATCGGGTCTTTTTAGGTATTTATTAAGTGTTAGTACTTTAGGGTGTCCGGAAACCTGTAATGACACCTAAAAAATATCCTAATAAAATTTTCCTGGTAACATCTACTGTCTTTCATTAAATAATGAATTACAACTGAAAATCTGCAAAAATGGAAATTTTGACATTTCACATCCACTTTATTTTATATTTTGTGAAACACCTAGAGGATTACCAAACTTCATAAATGCTATTTTGAATACTTTAAAGGGTGCAGTTTTTTTAGATGGAGTCTAACAAACAGATCCAGCCATGTTAGAACTGGATTGCTTCCTAAAAAAACTTGTGTTGCAAATTTTCTTGGAAATATGAAAAATGCTAATAAAATGTACAGTTATTGCCTCCTACTGTAATAAAAAAATATAAAGAAATTTAAAATATGATGTCAATATAAAGTAGGCATATGGTACATGTTATTTATAAACTATTTTGTGTGGTATAACTGTCTTACACTTTTCCTAGTATTTTTTTAATTTTTCTCAACATTTAGATATTTTTCAAAGGATGGTATTGATGAAAATTTATTACTACTAACTAACAGCACAATGTTTCATGAGAAAACAGTTTCTGAATTATAGGTAAAAGTATCAAAAAGTTATTCTCACATAACGTGACACATGTCAGATTTAAGTAATGATGCTCATACAGGTCAAAACTGGCTGCGATGGTGAGGGGTTAATGTAATAGAGAAAAAGTCTAGAAATATAAACATTAATAAAAAATATTACAAGTTCAAACCTCTTTTTGTAATTTTACAAATAAAACAAAATTAAAAAGTTACACATAATTTGGTATCACTGTGCGTAAAAGTCTGATCTGTTAAAATATATCATTTATCCTGTAAGCTGAACACTGTAGAAGAAAAATAATTCCAAACGGCAAAATTGCATTTTTTGTTCATTTCACGTCCCCTAAAAATTGGAATAAAAACTGATCAAAAAAATTGCATCTATCCCAAGATGGTCCAATTAAAAATAACCTTCAGCCGGAAGGTGGAAGAACAAAAAACTTTTTGGTTGCAGGAAATAGCGCTGCAGCGCAAATTTAAGAAATAGAGAATGTTTGCATTTTTTACAGTGGAAATAGGAAATTTAAACATTCTGAGGCAAAGTTCATACGGTATTTTAACCCTCAACTTAAGCCTGGTTCACATCTGTGTCTGAGTCTCCATTAGGAGTTTTTGTTGCAAATTCTGGCGAAAAATCTAGAAAAAAAACATCTCAGCGTGCTGCACTATTTTGTCAGATAAAATGACTAACAATGTGACAAGAGATTTGTTTGACCCCACTACAGTCAATGAGGACTCACTGATATCGTTGGTGTCCATCATTTAAAGGATCTTGCACCTCCATTATTTTTGCACTTCTGAACCTATGACAAAAAAACTGCAGAAAACCACGTATTAACATAACACATAGGGCCACATGTATCAACCTGTTTAGGTCTAAAACTCACTTTTTTGCCCATAGGTTACTATGAAAGTTTACATTGACATAAACACCATTATTGAAAACCTGTAGTATATAGCGGGATGTCAATCCAGAATCTTTTAGTCCATTATTTTATTAGATCTTCGCTCCTATGGCAAAGAGTGGTATACACATCTTGCACATTTCAGATTGTGCCCCCTTTGACAAACAGCTTAGGAAATTCACAGACCACTGATAATCTCCCTCGTGCTGGGGCTCCATGCAAGATCTCACCCCATGGGGTTAAAATGATCACAAGAACGGTGAGCAAAAATACTAGAACCACACGGGGGACCTAGTGAATGACCTGTAGAGAGCTGGGACCAACAAAACAAAGGCTACCATCAGTAACATACTACGTCGCCAGGGACTCAGATCCTGCAGTGCCAGACGCATCCCCCTGCTTAAGTCAGTACATGTCTAGGCCCGTTTGAAGTTTGCTAGAGAGAATTTGGATTATCCAGAAGAGTATTTGGAGAATGTCATATGGTCAGATGAAACCAAAGTAGAACTGTTTTGTAGAAACCCAACTCGTCATGTTTGGAGGAGAGAGAATGTTGAGTTGCATCCAAAGAACACCATACCTACTGTGAAGCATGGGGGTGGCAACATCATTTTTTTGGGGTGTTTTTTCCTGTAAAGGGCCCAGGACGATGATCCGTGTACATGAAAAAAATGAATGGGCCATGTATTGTGAGATTTTGAGTGCAAACCTCCTTCCATCATCAAGGGCATTGAAGATGAAACGTGGCTGGGTCTTTCAGCATGACAATGATCCCAAGCACACTGCCAGGGCAACGAAGGAATGGCTTTGTAAGAAGCATTTCAAGTTCCGGGAGTGGCTAGCCGTCTCAGATTCAACCCCATAGAAAACCTTGGAGGGAGATGAAAGTCTGTGTTGCCCAGCGACAGCCCCAACACATCACTGCTCTGAGGAGATCTGCATGGAGGACGAACATACCAGCAACAGTGTGTGCCAACCTTGTGAAGACTTACAGAAAACGTTTGACCTCTATCATTGCCAACAAAGGATATATAACAAAGTATTGAGATAAACTTTTGTTATTGACCAAATACTTATTTTCCACCATTATTTGCAAATAAATCAGACAATGTTTTCTGTATTTGTTTTTCATGTTGTCTCTCATAGTTGAGGTCTACCTATGATGTCAGTTACAGGCCTCTCTCATCTTTTTAGGTGGGAGAACTTGCTCAGTTGGTGGCTGAATAAATACTTTTTTTCCCCACTGTATGAGCTGGCTTGATGACTGTGCAAGCATGGGCAGCTCCCCGTCTTCTGAGACCGGCTTGTAGTGACATATGAGCTGGCCTCAGACCTGTGCAAGCACAGCCATCTCTATGCTGAGTTTGGTTTGTGGCGAGATTTGAACTAACCTCAGAAACGGATTTTACCAAGTAGCAAAACCCCTTTAATAACAGTAAAATATTGGCTAGCTGGTGGTTTACAGGTAGCAACCATAGACACTGGCTCATCATAGCTTCTGAGGAGCAGAGGAGGACATAAAGATACTCCTTGCTACCCAGACCACCCTGAACGGAGGCTATTCAGCCAGGCATTGTGATCACATAATATGGTCACATGACACTCATCCACTCACAGCCTGGTTACATTGTGTAGTGAATGACTGGCCAATCACTGCAGCCCAATAAGAGCACAGTGCTGGTTGCCATGATGCAGAACTTATCACCTACATACTATTTTCCTGTATGTACAGCAACCAGTACTGCAACCTGTATAGGATCATATGATAAATGTAGTCTGCTTTATGTGTTTTTTTTCTACATAGCAATGCTCAGATTTGTGCATCTCAACAAAATAGCTGCTAATAAGTTTTCATCAGCCTTTCTCCCCTGTTTAACTTTTGTTAAGCAGCTGAATGATCTTTTCATCCTCACACTGATTAATATATAGTTCAACTATATAATGTTCAGACTCTTGCTTCAAAGTGAAAATAACTTAATAAATTACATATAAAGTTTGCTAAAAAAAAAAGTACCGTGCATAGGCAGAATGCTATCAGTTAGTGACAGGGGGCAGCAGCCCATGAATATTCAGGATTACAGAGTATGAGGTCCATAGCCTCACCTAATACACATTGGGACACATTTATCAAGCCAAAATTTATCAAGTTTTTAACATGGCTTGTCAAACAAAGGGGTGTGGCCTCTGTAAAAGGAGGTGTGGCTTAGAGAAAAGGGCCGTGGATTAGTGTGCACCACCGCAGTTACTTTTGCCGCAGTTAGTGGCATAAAGTAAGCAAAGTAAGCCAACTTCAAAATTGTGTAAGGTTAGACAATGCTAGACAATTCTAGCATGCTCCAGCTTTATTAACACTATGATTAATGTGGTGCATTGAAAGATTGTCTAGTCTAAGTTTACACATTCTGCCCCATTGATTTCAGCAAATTTACACCACAAATAGAAGTAAAGGAAATCAGTGTCTCTGTGATCACTTAATGCTGCCCTCTGACAGGACTTTGTGAAAGAGTCCCTGAAAGGGGTTGTCTCACTACAATGATTGCTTTTTATGCTAAAGATCTTGCAAAAACAAGTCACTAGTTACAAAATGTGTCCATTAGCAGTGTCCTACCTATTCCTATATATCCTTTTGTATGAGTTGCATCAGCTCCTCAGATCACTATAGCTATAGACCTGGTCCATCTGTCCTGTTCCAGCGCTGGTCGCTATAGCTACAGACTTGGTATCCTCAGCAGCTCATCACTGCAGGCCAGTAGTAGCCAGTAGAAAACACTAAACATGCCCCTGAATTCAAAATTAAAACTGAGAAAGCAGGACTGAGGTAAGATAAATTAATGTAGTGAGACAACTCCTTTAAAAGCTCATTATAGGTGATCCCTCAAGGGGCAAAACATGTTTAGTGATAGTGGTTATGTTGACAGAGGGTACAGTCACATCAAAAGGAAAACAAGCCATTCCTCATCATTTACGCTTTAACTCCTTACCGACAATGGACATATGGGTATGGACATATAACTTATCAACAAGTCATCAGAGCAGCTAATGGATGTGAAATGGATTTCCTATTGGCATTTCGAAACTCGCGTAAGAAATCCTTCTTGAGGAAGCCCATATTACATGAAAAGTGCAAAAAGTAACCCTTTTTACATAAATACCCCCGGTGATTGTTTATAATTGAGGTATTGATCTGTTACTTTGATTGGTGCTGAGAATATTATAACTTTAGTACATAACAACATTTACTTACTTAAACATGGTTTTTGCAAAAGAGGCTGTCTTGCTGCAATAGTATCTTCAGATGTATGCATAAAAGGGGAAGTGATAAAAACTGAGAGTTCCCCCCCGTCCCCGGGGCCATGCGTGGACGTGAGGGTAATTGGATTAGCTGTAGCGCCCAGAGGGTCCAAAAGCTAAAGTTTCCGGCAGGGCCCCGGCCATGGCAGTGCTCGGATCAGAGGGTAACTCGAGATTCAGTGTATGCGCTTAGGGAGTGATGAGTTGAAGAGATCGCCACCCGCGCATGGGCCATTGCAGCACCCGGGGGTGGCGCAGTGACTTGTATAACGGGATTTTTTTGCTGAAAAATCAGTTTATACTGTTTATTCGATCCCGTTTTGTCCAAATTGTTTATCAACCTGTTTATGATTTTGTTCTTGTCCACCAGTTGATGATCTTCCACCAGTTGATGGTATTCGCTGTGCCAATAATCATTTCTTCCCCTTGTACCCCATGACTTTTTTTTAAAAAGATTTTCTTTGCCTGCTATCCCAGAGGGACTGAAGCATGGTTATTTTGGGGGTATCCAGATTTCTGTCCAACAAGAAGTTACCATCCTCAGATTAAAAAAATTGACCAAAGTGTTTATAACGGATTTTTGTGATAGATTTTTACATTTTCATTTCTTTTTTTGGGAAGAGGCATAACGATTTCCGTGTGAAGAGAAAATTTTAAGTTTTAAGGAAAGCGGTTATAAAATCCCTCATATTTGAAGTACAGTTCCTGGGATATCACTGCAGTATACAAGTTCTTTCTCTTGGTTAAAATATGGGAGAATCTGTCTTCTCTTTTCTGAAGGGCTGTAATTTTAACTTCTGCCTTAATAAGATTTTGAGGGAAAGGAGGGGGGAATTTAAAATTAAGCAAAAAATTTAAAAAACTGCAAAAGGACAAGATATCCTGCCAGCTTTTTTGTCAAACTATGTGTGAACCGTGGGACCCCAAATCAGACCTGATGGCTAAGAGAAAAAAGCAGGAATTACTGATGTCCTGTCCCTTTCCAAAGTTTTTAGTTGTTTTTTTCCGACTGTTGTAATGACTTCTTGGGTTTTTGCATTTTGGGTTTTTTTAAAAAACTCTAAGTTTTTTTTAAAGGTCAGTCTTTTGTGTAAAAATGTCGTGAAATTTTAGTTTCTTTATAAATCATTTTTTGAAGAAGGGAGCCAGTACTTCGGAAGTTTCATCAAATATAATAGCTCAAAAAAGGTATCGGCCTGATTTTTCACTCTTCTGCTACTTTCTATGGCTAACACGGTACAACATTATATACTAATATTTTGTTCATAACTCTGGATGCTAAAGGTTCAGATGCTTGCTTGGACAGATTTAATTCTTGAATCAGGCCATTGAGTTTTTTGGTTTAGTGGTTGAGGCATCAAATTCACTTCCACTTCTACTATCTGCCATACACTCCAATCCCTGCCTCTCTTCAGAGTCTGACTGTGCATGTTTTATTACGTTGGTTAAACACTTGATATGTGGGGGGGGGGAAAACGTTACATTTGCCATGTGGAATAGGTCATCTTGCTGATTCCAAGTCAGGATAATCTCTCCAAACTTTCTTGTAACAAAGCCTTTTATCTTTACAACACAAAAATAAAAATTATCATGGTGGTTTTTCAGTTCTCTCATACCATTGGCACACCAAAGCTTAAACTTTTTATTTCATCATTTTTCTACTGTCATAGGTGCTATATGTGTTTTTCAAACCATATGTGGAGCCTAAAACTTATCTTGGTCTCCAAGTTGTACTCCAAAATCAGCCAGGTTTACTCGATGCACAAAGTCTATGATATTTCTTCTTTGTTTTTCAAGCATGTTCTCTCCACAGATATCGGAGAATACATCAGGATTGTTGATATATGCTCTTCTTGAAGAAGTCATAATTTTTAAATCTATGTATATACTTATTAAGATTGAACTTTTTTGGTATAAACCAAGGCTGGAGTGACTTTACTCTGCAAATTTACAGTTGAAACTGGCTTCAAAAAGTCACTTTTAAGTATTGTAGGCCTACAAATTGAAATACAAAATAATTATATGGCATATGTCATTATCTAAGACACTTAAAGAGTCAAAAGACAGACCAAATGCTGTTGCATTTGTTATCACAAACACAAGTCGCATTGGGGGATTGCATTATTTTTATGGATATCTCAAAAACTAGAACCAATTCAACAAAAGTAATGGGATTTTATATTCCGCACCCTCAAAATATCCTTAATCCATTATTAAAAAAAACCATTGCACTGAATTTTTTTTTTGTACACCTGTGTTATCACAAGCGGAAAAGCCAGCATGCTGAACAGGTAAGGTGATAGAACAATTGCAGTTTCAAAGGCAGAGGAATAGGATTTCAAAACACAAGTTAGGCAAAGTATTTTTGGCTGAATTTAATATAGATCTACAGCTGCTTAAAAGACTCTGGAGAGTGAGTCTCATTTACATACATATAAGCACTGATTAATCACATCTATTTAAAGTTCTATAGTAAAAATTATTTCTCGGCTGATTTCAATCCACACAGAATTACAACCTTTAAAATCAATTCTGCACTTTTTTTGTGATTACAAAGGCTATATATGTAGCTTTCTCATGACAACTGTGGACAACATTATACAGCAGATCCAGGTAATATATATTATATATATATTGTCACGGTTGCGAACCTTAGGTGGTCGCATGAGTTCCTGCCTTAGGTGAGCGTACGTGCACCGAGAGCCTAGTCTCACGGTGGGGGAGACAGGAGTTGTCGGTCAAGCAGATATTAGGGTGCTGACCCTTATCACCTAGAACGGCTAATGTTCAGCATTAAGGGCTAGGCCTTCCCGGAACAAACTGAGATGGGTGGGTGGTTGATCCCACGTTCCAGGTCTTCTGGTCCAGCCAGGTATCTGGTGCCATCATGGAGACCTATTAAAGGCCTCAGTACGACTAGAGGTGATCAGGGGGCGTGGTTGTACCTGAAGGTTTGGAGCAGCAGAGCTGGGGAGAGAGGCTCTGGCCACCGGAGGCTTGAGGGAAAGCCTATTATCCAGTGAGGAATACTGTGGTGTGTGGTGCTGTGCGGTAGCATAGGGCCAATGTTTAGTGAGGGACACATTGAATGTGATAGTCAGTGCTGACGGACGAGGACTTTATTTATGTTTTGTTGTTTGTGTTCTGTAATACTCTGATGCCTCAATAAAGTGGTTGAGGCCAGTTCTAAACAAGAAGCCTTTGTCGGTGTGCCGAATACCTTCTACAAAGAGCGGCGATCCGGAGCTAGTACCCCCAGGTCGGCCCAGGAGGGCACGTCCGGACGATGTGAGCAAGTTCGTACATATGAGAGGTGGACGCCATGTGGGCATAATTGGCACAAACCGAAGTGGGTGAAGTGCTGGCACGAAGTGGTGCATTACAAGACTGTTATGCGAGCTTTGTGAACAAAAAATAATATTATTTTTTTTTTTTTTTTGCCATGGAGAGCTGCTGCCCAGCAGAGTTAGTGCAGATGATGCCCAGCAAGCTGGAGATGAGAAACTGTGGGCTGACAGCGGCAGATCCCAGCAGCTCGATGATAATAGAAAAACTACGGGCAGAGCTTGAAGGACCAGAGAGAGAGCCTTATTTAAGGGCTCCAGGCCACAAGTTGAGTGTTGCCTGGCAGGTGGCCTGTGTCACAGATGAAGTCTGCAGAGGAGGACTTGAGGGCCGAAGGTGCGGTGCGGGGGGGCGAGGTGGAAGATGGCCGCAGGGGAAGGTGTGGAGGTCTTCCTTGCAGCTTTTGAGCAAGTAGCGCTCAGCGGGAGCTACCCACAGAGCAGTGGGCTATGTCCTGGGCCCTCTATTGACCGGCAAACACCAGATGGTGTGTACTGCGACATGTCGCTTGTGCAGGGACACTCAGAGACCTTACCCCAACTAAAAGCGCAGATTCTGACAAGTCTTGGGTTAACAAGGACTGTGGTATGCAGAAGGAATGTGCAAAGCAGAAGTGGGGAAAAAGCGTTTTGCTATGGGCAACCAAACCTGAAGACGCGACATGAGGGGGTCCTGTGGCCAAGGAAGGGGGGGGGGGGCCTTTGTCTTGATTAGTCCAGAGGAAAGCTGTGCGTCCAAGTATGGAGAGGCCGAGTTGCAGATGGACCGGCGGTTCATGCCGTTACCAAGGGCAACCCATTTCATCTGCATGGAGCTGCTATGTCACCATCCAGCAGGAAGCGCCGTGTTTGGAGGTGCCATTGGACAGCAGAATGTGCTTGACTGTCCTCTCAGGAGGAGGCCGGTGAGGTTGCAGCCCCAAGCTCTGTGAGTTCCACGGGTTCTTGTGGTGGGAGCCCACCCATGGTGGACAGGGACAGTTCAGCAGGGAGAGGTCCAGACACTGCACCCAGACCGACATACCTGGTGAAGACCGTTCCACTTAGTTTATGACATGGGTTTTTGCGACTGTCAGCAAGTCAGGATGTGTTGTGGTTACCAGGAAGGTGAATATAATGAATGTGCAGACACACTGCGCCTGCCTTGAGAAAAGTCCTGAATCCTGAGGGTGGTGAACTGTGAAAAGTGGACTTGTAAAGTCTGTTGAGACTATGTGTGCAAGGAACATATGTGCTATTGTCCATTGGAAATGTTATTGAGATAAATGTGCCTGTACTAAAAGCTTGTTCCACTACCTGAGCAGGGGAAGTGTAGTGGGTCCCAGAGTCTGCTCAGTTACTGCATCTTCTGTTGAGTAAACAAGGGGCTAGGAGGTGCAGTAGAGGCAGAGTTGTGAGTTTGACCTTGCAGAAATACTCTGCCCCTGCTGTAAAAGGCAGACTGTAGCACACTGTGTTGCCCCTAGAGGTCGGTGATTCACCAGTGCTGGGAGTAGTGCAGAGGATGTGTGTTTTGTGGGGGATGTCCATCTGAGAAAATGTGTTACCCTAAAGGCTCAGATGGGAGCTAATGTGGTTGCCCATAGCAACAAGGTTATAGCTCTGCATCTCCTGCTGGAAAGTTCTTGTGAGTATGAGTGAAGGCGTGTGTGTTGAAGCGTTCTGGTTTCCTGTTCCGAAAATGTCTGTTCCCTGGCCCAGCGGCACTGTGTGTACAGGAGGGTAACGTGCAGTTTCAGGTGCGCCTCTAGTGGTTATGGCTGGTAATAGAAAATGTGGGCAGGATAGCGGTAGTCTGGAGGTTGATAGAATCCTGAGAGTTGTTGCTGTGTCATTGCTGTTCCCCACGAGTGATGTGGTCACCAGTAGCAAATCAGGTCACTTGCTGGCTGTAGAAAAGAGTGATTGTGTTGCCTGGTGTGAAACACGGCTGATGCATTGACCTGGAAGGAAGGAAGAAGGCAAACCTGGATTGAGGGTTCTGCTACCTGTATGGAGGAGACTAGGAGTGTGAATGTGGTGGTTATTGACAATGGGTAACAAAACACTCAGTGATGAGTCTCTATTTCAGTGTGGGAATGGATCGGCAATGTGTCAGTGCTTGAGGGTTATGATAATGTGATATGCAGATGAGGAATGATGAAAAAACTTGTGCAATGAAATCGTGTAATGTGCCCAAGGCCAGTTTTTGTGTGCAGCCTGAGCAGGGTGGTTATTACAGAGAAGTGGAATCTGTGATAGAAATCCAGTTTGTGACACTGCAGGGAATGAAGATAATCGTCATTGCTGGGATCTGTAGGAACACTGAGTGCATGTGGCTCCAAGGAATTGCTTCGATTGACTCCTTTTCAGTAGTTATTAATGCAGTAGTTCAAAAAGGGAATGTAGCGAGTGGAAGTGATGCAAAAAGTGAGCTGCTACAGCCTGCAAGAGGGTGCTCAGGCGCTTAGTGAGGGGCAGGGCAGTATGTTGGAACCCTCAGATGTGTAAGGGAAA
This sequence comes from Phyllomedusa bahiana, assembly GCA_025379985.1. NCBI lineage: Eukaryota > Metazoa > Chordata > Amphibia > Anura > Hylidae > Phyllomedusa > Phyllomedusa bahiana. Next base: position 5,983 of record JAODAL010054128.1, on the reverse strand, counting down.
TCCCAGTAACAGGGCTGAGTTAAACAGGCAAAGGGTTTCCTATATGCAGAGGTTCTCAGCAGGTGCCAGGGATATAATAGCATGCATATTATGGGGGCCACAGTGGATCCTAGTCCAAAGGAAAAGTTATCACCACTGAGGTGGTCACTAAGAAAGGGGCCAGAGGTCAAGCTAGTAGTAGCCTAGAGGCGGAGCTCACAGAGTCTAAGAAATTAGGGAATGCAGTTGACCTAAAGGAGCATGGGTTGGTTCAGTGAAGGACCCGCCGGACCTTGTGTTTGGAAGAGTGGTTTTGGGTTCCCATAGGAGACCTGCGGACAAGAAGTAGCAGGTTTGGGCTCAGGTGCGCCCAAGTGGGCCAGTGGGGATAGTTGACCCTGAGAAGTGTGCTGTCCGGTACAGGCTTCTGGGGAAGTTAGTGGGGTTGCTGGGTCCAACATGGGATCTTCTGAGAGACTAATATAGGTGAGGAAATGCCAATGGGCCCATACAAACTAGTCTATGTGGAGAAAAAAGTGCTACTTGGTTATGGTGTTCGCGGTGGCGCATGTAAATGAGATTGCTAGTAGTAACCCTGTGAATGTCGGAATGGCGGAATGAAGGGCGAGGATCCTTTAGGTGGCAGAGCACATATGCGTAATAGATGGTACCATCTTTAGAAAGTGGCTATGGAACGGTCTGTCGCCGCGATGTGTAGGATGAATGCGTGTCTATGAGACAAGCTGTGTTTGTACGTGAATGAAAAATGTTGTCTCTGCCCCTGAGGATATAGGGGAAGATGTTGCCCTCAAAGTAGGAGCTTTGACTCACCCCAACCCATCCGCCAACCCCCGGAGAACGGGTTTTGCAGGGTTGAATGAAGTCCTTACGGCCTTTATCTAGAGGGGAAGGGATAGAGGTTCTACGGTGCGACCTTAGGTGTCGCATGGTTCTGCCACTAGGTGAGTCGTGGCAACCGAGAGGCCTGGTCTCGGATGGGGAGCCAGGTATTAGTCGGTCACGCAGCAATTAGGGTGCTGACCCTTTAACCTAGAACGGGCTAATTGTTCAGCCATTAAGGGCTGAGCCTTCCGGTACATTGAAGATGGGTGGGTGGTTGTTCCCACGTTCCAGGTTCTTCTAGGTTGCCAGCCACAGGTATTGAGCGTGGCATCTGGAGACCCTATTAAAGGCCCTCCTTCGACAGGAGATCAGGGGGTTGGTTGCTACCTGAGGTTTGGAGCAGCAAGAGCTGGGAGAAGAGGAGTCTGGCTACACGGAGGGCTTGAGAAAGCCTATTATCAGTGGAATACTGTGGTGTGTGGATGCTTGTGCGGTTGGCATAGGCCACTCATTAGGAGGGAACATCTGAATGTGTAGTCAAGTGGCTAGACGGTACGAGGACTGTTTATTTATGTTTGTTTGGTGTTTGTTGTTCTGTATTCGGTTGCCTCACAATTAAACTAGGTTGAGGCCATGTTTAACTCGAAGCCTTTGTCGGTTGTGCCCAATACCTTCTACAAGAGAGGGCGATCCGGAGCAAAGTACCCCCAGGACGGCCCAGGGGGCGTCCCGACGAAGCAAGTCGTTACAATATATATATATTATATATAAAATATTTTAAATATATATTTATATATATATATATATATATATATATATATATATTATATATATATATATATAAAACACAGTCATATGAAAAATTTTGGGGGCACCCCTGTAAATTTTAAATCATTTTTAGTTCTAAATATTTGGGTGTTTGCAACAGCATTTCAATTTGATATAATCTAATAATGATGGACACAGTAATTTTTCCCGGATTGAAATGAGGTTATTGTACTAACACAAAATGTGCTTATATGCAATAAACCAATTTTTGACTGGTGCAAAAATTGGGAAACCCTTATCATTTTATTGATTTGAATACCCCGAACTACTTTTTACTGACTTTCGAAGCACAACATTGGTTTTGTAACCCCCACTGAGCTTTGAACTTCATAGCCAGGTGTATCCAATGATGAGAAAAGGTATTTAAGGTGGCCATTGCAATTGTTCTCCTATTTGAATCTCCTGTGAAGAGTGGCATCATGGGCCCCTCAAAACAACTCTCAAATGATCTGAAAACAAAGATTGTTCAACATAGTTGTTCAGGGGGGAAGGATACAAAAAGTTGTCTCAGAGATTTAACCTGTCAGTTTCCACTGTGGGGAAACATAGTAAGGAAATGGAAGACCACAGGGACAGTCTTGTTAAGCCCAGAAGTGGCAGGCCAAGAAAAATATCAGAAAGGCAGAGAAGAAGAATGGTGAGAACAGTCAAGAACAATCCACGGGACCACCTCCAAAGAGCTGCAGCATCATCTTGCTGCAGATGGTGTCACTGTGCATCGGTCAACAATACAGCACACTTTGCACAAGGAGAAGCTGTATGGGAGAATGATGCGAAAAAACCCGTTTCTGAAAGCAGTCACAAGCAGAGTCGCCTGGGGTATGCAAAAGCACATTTGGACAAGCCAGTTCATTTTGGAAGAAGGTTCCTGTGGACTGTTGAAACAAAGATTGAGTTGTTTGGTCATACAAAAAGCCGTTATCATGGCGTCCCAAAAACACAGCTTTTCCAAAGGGAAAAACACTTGCTCCCCACTGTAAAATTGGTGGAGGTTCCATCATGCTTTGGGCTGTGTGTGCCAATTGCCGGCACCGGGAATCTTGTTAAAGTTGAGGGTCCCCATGGATTCAACTCAGTATCAGCCGATTCTTCAAATAATGTATCGTGTATCAGTAAGAAACAGTGATAAATTTGAAGTTCGCGGGGAGGAAAATTCGAAGACAATTATCCCCAAACCAGTCCAAATCATACTAGCATTCATGGCAAAGGAACAATTTTCAATGTTCTGGAATGGCCTCCCCCTCCCAGACCTTAATACATTGAACATCTGTGGGATACTTTGAGCGGGCTGCCCATGCTCGGCGACCATCAAACTTAACTGAACTTGAATTGTTTGTAAGAGAAAGGTCAAAAATACCTTTCCAGGATCCAGGAACTGATTAAAAGCTACAGGAAGCGACTAGAGGCGTTATTTTGCAAAAGGGGGATTACTAAATATTAATGTCACTTTTCTGTTGGGTGCCCATACTTTTGCACCGGTCAAATTTTGGTTAATGCCATAAATTGCAACAAATTTTGTGTTAGTACAATAAAAAATCATTTCAATCCCGGAATATTACTGTGTCATTCAGTTATTAGATATATCAAATTTGATATGGCTGTTGAAAACACCCAAATATTTATAACTAAAAATTATTAAGATTACTTGGTTTGCCAAAACTTTTTCATATGACTGTGTATATATATATATATATATATATTATATATATATTATTTATATATATATTATTATTTTATATTTTTATTATATTATATAGATATATATATATATATATATATTAAAAAAACCAACAACAACACTGGAGATGTCAAGGAGAGCACTATGCAACAGCTAGGTCAGGTATCGGTCAGGTGTAGCACAAAGACCACGCTGATGTCAACTGTTACGATTGGTCTGACATAACACTTGGTTGCCCCTCACCTCCCTTAAATGTGCCTGTATTTGTGTGGCATTCATCATCTGGTTCCGCAGGGCATCATTTACAAAGAAGTGGTCATCAGTGTGTGATGTAGCCAAAGTACATGCACTTCTTTGCCTTTCTGTGACTCTTCCAGTCTCTCTTTATATCTGTTGCAACCTGTTCATGACTCTCTGTGATACTCTAAGTCCAGTGTCCACTGATGAGGAGAACTGTTTAAATCTCAATTCAAACTGATCCCCTAAATTTATTGGGGCGTTTCAGGGATCAAACACCTATTGGGAATTTTGCCATTAAGCTTCTTGTTAGAAATCAGCAAGATGTGAAAAAAGTACAGAAACACTGAACAGTTGAACATGTGCATTCTAAACTTGAGATGGTTTTATCTAATGCATTTAAAAAAAAATCACAGAATTTTATGTTCATCCTGAAATTTCAACCAAAAGCCAAATATTCCTAACTTTTATGAGTAGCATATATAGAATCTGTGTGTTTTATTATAGCCACATAGCACAAGCTTGTTGATGGCTGATTTTCTAGATGTAAATGAAGCTGAGTTACAGTACCAGACACTTAAAGGAGTTTTATCGTTTGAACTGTTCGGGCTCTTCAGCTAATTCTCTCAGATTGAGTTTGAAATCCAGGGGTGTGTCTCTTCTCTCAGCAGGCGTGTCTCTCCTCCTAGGAGGCGTGTCTCCCCTCACTGAAGAACTGTGACATCATCTCTTTTGTTATGAAGCAGGGGATGCAAAAGGTTGTCTGGTTAACACTCTGTGCCTCCTGCTGTTTATGCGGGCCTTTCCTCCACAAGCCCAGCAGCATGTTATATTCTTAGTTTTACAACAAATTACATGAAACCCCAGCCTTTTATTTTGTTCTAGTGGTGTTCCCCCCAAATTGTACTGACAATGGCAGAGCTTTACTCAACTACAAGGACAATGTCATCTTCAATAAGATTTGCTTGCTGTCAGTGACATTGAGGAAAACAATGGGAAGAAGCAATCAGTTTGAAAAGCCCCTGCTCAATTTGGTTGACTTGGGCTGGTAGTGCAGCGGTGGCTTTGCTCTTACAGTGAAGGGGTTGAGTTCTAGTCCCTCACAGAGTATTTTTTTTTTCCCCCCTAAATTCTACACATTGAGAGAGACCTAAAATATATATTCAATCTCTTAATGATATATATTATATTTTATATATTTTTTTTTATTTTATATATATTTATATATATATTATAATATATTATATTTTATATATATATATATAAATATAAATTTTATACATAATAGCTCCCTTATATCTGTCTCATCCCCCAGGTTTATCATTGTATCAAATTTTGGGGTGTTTGGGTGGGCTACGGAGGAGGGACTCTATATGTGGAGCTTTTGGGTGTATATAAATAAATTATAGATTCTACCCTATATTTTTCATATCTTTTTCAAATGGTAAATTTATAAAAGAAAAAAAAAAAAAATCTATGATGGGGGTTAAAAATCCTAACCTTTCTCTTGCAGAAAAGGATCAGCAAGCATACACTAACATAAAGCTTGACAAAACTGTGTTGAATCCTTATGTTATACACTACAGATGAGACGCATAAGGAGGTGGGGCTTGCATTAGATCTGAGGAACAGTAGCCCTCTTTTCAAAGTAGCAGCTTTAAAATGGACCGTGAGGAGGTGAATCAAAACCCCTTTTGGTAAAAAAACCCTTAAACGGGAGTAATTTCCCGATCTTTTACCCTAGAGCTGGGAGATATATATAGAGCCCGCAGACCTTGGTTTCACTACGATTTTAAAAGTCAAGGGGGAGTAAACACAGAGTGTGCGGCACCAATCACAGTGCAGGGGGCGTGGCCCGGGGGCATTTCCCTTTAAAGGGGGTTCCCCCCCAGGCGAAAAAAATGTCCCATCATCCCTGCAGGGGGGGTGTCATGGGCGGGAAACGTCAAGGGGGGGTTGTCCGACCAGCAAAAGCGAAAAAACACGATTTACAGAAAAAACTCATATTTTTGCTTAAAACCCAAATGTGAGGTAATGCAACCCAATTACAAAAGTCTTTTTTTTACTGTCCCCAAAAAATCGAGACATATCTTTGTAACGATAAAACCCCTTTTAAAAAATTTGTCCTGGGAAAATTAGTTGGGTTTTTTAAAAGAAATTTCGAAAGCATCGGAAATTTTAAAATTTTGAAAAATTTATAAAAAAATTTTTTAACAATTTCAAGGGTAAATTTTTTTTAGCAGCATGGTGGCTATGATTGTACTGTTTGGGTTGTAGTCCGGGTTCAAGTCCTACCAAAAATAAACCTATGCAAACAGTTTGTATGTTCTCCATATATTTGTTTGGGTTGCCTTCGGATACTCCCCACACAAAAAAAAAAAAAATCAGATAGGTTAAACAGAATTTATAAAAGTGAGA
>JAODAL010054127.1:0-24827 GCA_025379985.1 Phyllomedusa bahiana | reverse complement strand
TTGGGGGGCTTTGCAAATGCGACATGACCCCACCAAAATCTGTGTTCCAAAAGCCAAATAACACTTCCTCCCTTATATGTCCTGACATGCGTCCAAACAGCAGTTTACCCACATGTAGGGTATTTCCGAGCTTGGAAGAAATTGCGTAACAACATTTTGAGTGCTTTTTTTCCAGGATTCCTTGTAAAAATTTAATATTTTCAGCTAAAATTGCAGATTGTTGGAAAAACATATTTTTTTCATTTTCACAGCCTAAAGCTAAAAAAAATTTTTTAAACACCTTTGGGGTTGATATACTCCCTACACCCCTGTATATATTCCATAAAGGGTGTAGTTTCCTTAGGGTGTCCGCAAACCTGAAATGGCACTTAAATAAAATCGTAATAAAAATGAGACTCCAAAGTCCAGTAGGGGCTCCTTCTATTCTGGGGCTTGTGGTTGAGTCAAATAGTGCAGTAGGGCCACATATAGGATATCTCTGAACACTGTAGAATCAGAGGAATCAATATTAAGTTGCATTTCCCTGATAACATCTATCGTGAATAATGGATAAAAATGGAAAATCTGCAAAAAAGTGAAATTTTGAAATTTCACCTCCACTTTGCTTTAATTCCTGTGAAATATCTAATAGGTTAATAAACTTCCTAAATACTTTAACCCCTTAAGCCGAACACCTGAAAAGTAGTTAATGACCAGAACCCTTTTTTTCATTTTTGCCTCCCTGATTTTCAACAGTAGTAACTTTTTTATTTTTTCAATGATGCAGTTGTATGAGGCCTCGTTTTATTCTCGACAAGTTGTACTTTATGGGGGAATAGTTTAAATTCGCTTATAAATAATTCCAGAATTTTTTTAATTTTTGTAAAAAAAAAGTTTTTCTTTTTTTTACACCATTCACATGTCGCACTTATTAACTTGTTATATTAATTCTATAGGTTATTACGGTCATGTGGATACCTAATATGTGTAGTTTTTTTGTGTGTGTAATATATGCACAATTATTTTTTATTAAATACTTATTGTTAGTTTATTATTTATTTTTTTATTCATTATTTTTACACTTTTTCTGGGTTTTTTTTTACTTTTTTTTTTTTTTAAATCCCCTGAAGGGAGAACTGTTTTACTTTTTTTTAATACTTAGTAATGTATTAGCATATTCATATATGCTAATACATTCTAATCTGTGTCAGCCTGACACAGGCAGTGATCTGGACAGCACACAGTCCACTGGCTTCATACACAGACAGGTGTGGGGCCACTCTAGGTCCCTAGGGCTGATTGTGCAGCCGTTCCCCGAGCTCTGTCGGGTCACCGGTTGTTCCGATCACCCGACAGAGCAGGGGACACCCTTTGATTGCGCTGCGGTAATGCACAACCGCAATTAATGGGTTAAAGCATCAGGTTGCGGAGGTTTCCTCCGCTCCCCGATGCTCGCAGGAGATGCTCTGGATCAGGGCTGTGTAGTACAGCCCCGATCTCAGCGCAAACTCCAGTGTCTAAAGACGTTTCTGCAGATGAACGACCCGCACCAGACAACGTCTAAAGTCGGTGGGTGGTCGTTAAGGAGTTAAGGTGTGTAATTTCTTAGACGAAGTCCTTTATGGGGGTGCCTAACATACAGGCCAGTCAAAGTCACGTTAGAACTGAACTGGTCCCTAAAAAAATGTATATTGCAAATTTTCTTGAAAATTTGAAAATTACTACTACATTTCTAAGCCCCTTAATGTCCGAAAAAAAAAAGACATTTAAAAAATATGCCAATCTACAGTAGACATATCCTAGATGCTAGTTATAAACTATTTTGAGTGGAATAACTGTTTTACACACAGAAAATTTTGAAGTTTGAACTTGATAAATTTTTCACATTTTTCACGATACTTTGATATTTTTCCCAAATAAACAAGGACTTTTTGGTCCAAAATGTCTTACTATCTTAAAGCACAATGTGTCACGGGAAAACAATCTCTGAATAACATGGATAGGTAAGTGTCAAAAAGTTATTCTCACATGAAGTGACGCATGCCAGATTTCCAAAATGGGGCTCTGTCAGAGAGGCCAAAACTGGCTCTGGCGGTAAGGGGTTAAAGATGTGATCAATGCATGAAAGGCCTGTAGATCTCTTTTCGGTCTTCCATATCAGGCTAGTAAATATCTGTCACCTTGGGGAAACCCAGAGTTTAAATTGGATGTAGATAACCCCCAGTTTTGCTTATGGAAAGAAATAGGCATTATTATAAGTATTTGTCCCCAAATCCAAAATCAGTTTCTCTTTTTGATAAAATAGAACAATTTTTGACCTCCCCAAATCCTTTCTTGACCATCCAATTACACCCTTTTAATTTTGGGATAAATAACCCCTTTCCTTTGTCGCCCAAATTTACTCGTTACGGGCCCCTACAAATGTCATTATTCTCTGCATTATTGGTTTAGATTATTGGGAGATATACTTCCAAAAAATTTATTTAACAAAGGGGAACTTTTTCCAGAAAAAACATCTCACAAAAAATTTTAATGGGGTTTAGGGTACGGAGAGATTTTTTTTTTTGGGCCCCCCCCAGCTATATCCTTTTTTTCAGGAAAATTTTGGATGCCCATTCCCCACATTTTTCACACATTTTCCCTATTTTTTGAAAACGGGGTGGCACCTATGGGGGAGGGCACACCCCTTTTCTAAATAGAAAATGTGGCCCCATTACCCAAACCCCACATTAACCTCTCTTCCTTTTAAACCCCCCCTCTCCCTAAACTCTCTTATCCAACTTTAACCCCCCCTCTTTCATTCTAAACCCTCTTCGCCCACTTTAACCCCCTTCCCTCACTCTAGCCCACCTCTCCCTTCAGCCTCCTTCCCCCACTCTAACCTGTTCTTTCACTGTAAACCCTCATCCCCCACTTTAGCCCTCTTGTTCCACTCTATCTCCCAGTCTCTCCGTCGAGCCCTCCTCTCACTCTAAACCCTCTTCCCCCACTCTAACCACCCCTCTCTCACTCTAACCCCCTTTTACACAACTTTAACCCTCCTCCACCACTCTAACCCCCCATGCCCAACTTTATCCCCCCCTCTTTACTCTAATCTACCTTAACCAAGGACATGTCTGTCTTTTTCTGCCGGCTGCCTGCAGAGCAGTCTGGGCAATGCTGGAAAAATAGATGGATCTTTGGGGAGAGGGGTGAAACTTCACGGCTCCGCTACCTCTCCCCAGTAATGTATGGAGATGCTGATCTGACAGCATCTGGCCTCTGAAGAACAGAGTGATGGTGAGGTAAGCAGCTGCAGTCTGATATGGCCGCAGCCACTCTGATCTTTGCAGCCACTGCCACCAATGAGAGAAGCAGCCACAGATCTGCTCCAGCCATGCCTCTGATGACAGGGCCCGCTGGTAGTGAACAGTAGTTACATTCACTGCCTGCAGGGTCCAGGGTCGGAACTTCCAGGGGTAGCAGATGTAGTCCTTAGGAGGCCTGGGCCCCCTAAGGAGGCGGGCCCCATAGCAGTTGCTAATACGTTTGCTACCCTGGTAATTCCACCTCTGATTGTGGCCATACACCTTCAATACCTGTGATCTGAACACTCGCTTGGCCGACGACTATTTCCCCTGTCTCCCCCTACACATACATGCTTGGCTTGGCCAAGCATGCATGTTTTTACAGTAGGGAGAGCTCAAAAGGGGCAATGTTCCTTATTAGGGAGAGGCATCACGTAGCTGTGTCGAGACATACAAGCCATAGTCACGCCAGATATATTCATATAAGCTCAAGTGCGGGACTGCGCCTAAGATTCGCCGCCTGAGGAGGTGTGCTCATACATGCGGTGAAAAGTCCCCTGCGCCTCGCCAGTGTGTGAGGCGCAGTGCGGGATTAGGCGCAGTGTGGGACTTGTCTTTCAAATGAATGAATGAATGAAAAAAGTGAAAAATCAAAGCTGTCTAAAAGCGATTAAATGTAGTGAAAAAGTGGATCATTTAAAATTAAAGGGAAAATATATAAGATCGCTCAAGAAATAAATCTCAGTTTTCAGCTCCGTGAGGCATGGAGTATGAATCAAAAATATAATTTTTATTAGGTGTAAAACATTATCTGAAAAGGAGCTCAAACCTTCTAAAAAAATACATAAAATCACTAACAAAATATCAATAACGGCGCAACATCAGGAATTGGGATATTGGAAATTGCCGGGAAATACAGTAATTCAAATTCTATAAGCGTTTCTCATTGGACGGCATTAGTGATGAGCGATTACGTTGACTATCGTCATCGGGTCAATAGTCGATATCGGCAATTATCAAGACGATTTCTGATAGTCGATAATAGATTAAGGCCGATGACCATTAAAGTCTATGGGAGAGGAACAACACCTTCATTTTTACACCCAAACAGGGCTGGAGAAGCTGGAATTAACATCCACAACAGTCAAATGGATATGTTCTACATCTTAGGCAACAGACTTAGGTTATAAAAGCCACAGAAAAAAAGTCACAGACCATTCACTATCCCGATCTTGTACCACAGCTTGACCCTTAAACCTGCATGACCCACAAATTAAAGTGCCAGAAGGCAGTATTATTTGAACCATCATTTTACTTGAACTGGACATTGACTATGCCTGTCCTGGAACGCAGCATGACCCTTAAATCTGTCTGACCCACAGATTAAAAAGTGCCAGAAAAAGGAGTCTTTGAACCACCATTTTAGTTGAACTGGACATTGACTATACATGTCCTGGACCGCAGTATGACCATTAAACCTGTCTGACCCACAGATTAAGAAGTGCCGGAAAAAGGAGTCTTTGAACCACTATTTTAGTTGAACTGGACATTGACTATACCTGTCCTGTAGCGCAGCATGACCGTCAAACCCACTTGACCCACAGTTTAAAAAGTGCCAGAAAAAGGAGTCTTTGAACCACCAACTTAGTTGAACTGGACATTGACTATACCTGTACTGGACCGCAGTATGACCATGAAACCTGTCTGACCCACAGATTAAGAAGTGCTGGAAAAAGGAGTCTTTGAACCACCATTTTGAGTTTAACTGGACATTGAATATACTGTCCTGTACCGCAGCATTCACCCCTCAAACCCGCTTGAACCACAGGAATATAATGTGCCTGGGAAAAAAGAAGTTCTTTTCACTACGCACCATTTTCTAGTTAGAACTGGACAATGACGATAACTTGCCTGACGCGCATTATGACCATTAATACCTTCTGAACCCAAATATTAAGAATGCTGGAAAAGGATATCTCTGAACCACCATTTTTAGTTGAACTGGACATTAGACTAATAACTTGTCCTGTAACGCTTGTCAAACATGACCCTCAAACCCGCTTGACCCACAAGTTCAATCAAGTGCCGGGAAAAACGGAGTCCCACTTTGAACCACCATTTTATAGTTGAACAAGGACATTGACTAATAACTTTCCAGACCGCAGTATGACCATTTAAACCTGTCCTGGCCCACAGAATTAAAAAGTGGCGCGGAACAAAAAAGTCTTTCAAGACCACCATTTTAGTTGAAACTGGACATTGACTATATCTGCCTGGGCCACAGCATGAGCCCCCAAACCTGCAATGACCCCCACACATTTAAAAAAGTGCCGGAAAAAGGTGAGTCTTTCAACCACCATTTTTAAGTTGAGACTGACATTGACTATACCTTGTCCTGGTAACCGCTACATCTGTTTCAAGTCTTCCTGTACTCCCTTGTACAATTCCAGACGAATATTTGTATCAGCTATTTTGTGCAATGCCAGTTTTTTTTTAGTAGCTTTAATTCTAGAAAGACACATTTTTAAAAAGATGGAATCCCACACATCTTGTGTTTCTCTTTTTTTTTAAATGTATTAAATGGGTGTATCATTACAGGTATGCTAGCTATGTTAAAAGACATTTGCAAAGAAAAACAAGATCATATTTTGCAATATGTGTACATTAACAGGTCCTACCGAGCGATTCCTTGTATTCTGACAGCACCATCACCCTTGAACCACTCAAGGTGGTGGTGTTCGATAACGGGGGCGAAATCCTGTTGGCCGCCCTTAAGATCGGAGGCTGGAGCAACATCCCTTGCTGGCACATGTCATGAACCTTGTCGTGCCAGAAATTACTAAAGAGACTACCCGGGGTCTGGACTCTGCCTGCTGAGGAAGGCTCCGAAGTCTAAGCTGTCGCACTTCCCGCCGATCGCACCCCTGCTATCGTCCCGCCTGCTGCGTTGCAGCGTCATCTTCCCGTCAACCGTACTCATTGTTTTGACGTGGCAACACGCTGGAATTCCACCCTCCACATGCTCCAGCGATTCGTGGCAGCAGCGCAATGCCATTACGCATATGAAGTTACACATGGCCCCTGACAAGCAGCGTGCGTATCTCGGGGTGTTGAGCCACCGAGAGTGGAGGCAGGTGAAAGAGCTTCTGGGCACCATCCTTGCCAGTTTTTTGAAGAAGCCCACCAAAATGGTCAGTGCGGGACAAAGCCCTTGTCAGCATGAGCATGTGTGTGATCTTAGTTCTGGAATCGATCGTTTGGATCACTCTGAAAACAACAGGTGCCCCGGCCAGCGACGGAGGAGGAGACGCGCCACAGATGCGACACGGAGCCTTGTCTCCTCCATCAAATCCACAAGGCCCACATTTTTCACAAATTCATCGGTCTTCATTGGCAGGGTTCGGGGTCAAGAGCTAGTGCAAGGTGGCGCATCAGCTCTCAGGGTGTCATCATCCTCAGGCAAGTCAGAGCTGTGTTGAAGCTGTGCCGGAGGCAGCGTGGAGGTGAGGATGAGGAGGAGGTAGATCTCAATACATCCGATGTTACGAGACGTCCTTCCTTGAAAAGAGGTTGGTGCGAATTGAGGTGGAGGAGGAAGATGACAGAAGATCATTTGCTAGTGCCCCTCGACCCAGAGGCTTGGGGAAATCAGGCTCCTCTCTCACATGACGGTGCTTGAATGCTCATTTTTTCCCTCTCAAACATGATCCTACGCATTTAAAGGCCATCACAAATGAACAACATTTACTGGGTGGCCACCCTCCTGGATCCTCCGGTCTACAAACAAATCAAAACTCAGCACTTTCCTTCCACCCACCCCAATAGAAAGTAAAATGCAGGAAATGGAGACTTGCTGATTGATCAACTGGAGACATACTGTTGCGTCTGCTTTCACGTTTGCCCCCAAATGTCACGGTATGGAACAACATCAGCGACGTGCACAAGCTCAGTAGAGTGCCAAGTAGGGCGTAGCGGCAGCAGCAGATCTAGGTGGCAGAAGCCTAAAGGGTGACCTCTAGGCAATCTTGATGTTTTACACCTCACCAACGCATGCAATGCGGGCGACACCATCCAACACACAAAGAACAGCTTAAGATCATGGTGCAGACAGACTATCTGCTTCCTCAACACCGATGTTTTTTGTATATGTTCCGGACCCAATAGACTTCTGGGTATCCAAAATTGTGCTAATGGGCCCGAGCCTGGCTCATCACGCCATAGAGGTGTTGTCCTGCCCGACAGCATCGCATATCCTGAGCGGCTGACGCGAGCATCACAGGCTGGAGGATGTGTCATTACGCGGGACCAAAGCGTCATCCGGCTCCACAGATAATGAGGCGAGATCGTTTGACTTTCCGTCAAGAGTGGAATCCTGCATGGATCTCTCTATGATGTTGTGGCCCCAATTTGCGAGGTTCACCGATTAGTTGCCAGCCGGTCTACTTCCGATTCTTCTTCAAACAGACAATGGTCCCTTTAGAAAAATGTTTTTTCTAAAATTGATCATTTTCTTAACTGCCAATTTTTATTCTCTTTTCCCCAACGTTTCATTTTGCTGGTCTTTTGCTGTGAGAGGAGGACCTGTAAAAGACACCAGGTTTTTCATGACAACACCGCTATTCCATTACTCACTTTAATCTTAAGAATTTTTTCGCATACGTACCAATGGGTTTTGACACGTCATAGTTGCTTGTGAGATACAGCTATCTAATTAGGGTCCTTTGGACCGGAACATGTGGCTTCTAAGTGGTGCATTTCTCTCCCTCACGAACAATTTTTAATAGGTGGCTGAGAAGTCCATATTATAAATTTTTTGGGGTCATGTAAGCTGAGAGATACAGCAATAATCATGGTCCTTTGGTGAACAGAAAATGTGGCTTCTAAGTGGCATTTCTCCCACACAAGTTTTTAATCGTGGCTGAGAAGTCAATATTTATAAGTTTTGTGGTCATGTAGCTGTTAGATTAGCAATAATCTAAAAGAATGGATCCTTTTGTAACATGAAATGTGGCTTCTAAGTGCATTTCTCCCTCAACAATTTTTAAGCAGTGGCTGAAGAAGTCATTTTTATAATGTTTTGGGTCATGCTGCTTTGAAATGCAGCAATAACACAGTCCTACTATAAAAAAAATGTATTGTTTCTACAGACAATTGTTCTTCACAATTGTCCCAAAAAAAAGTGTGCTCAAGGGTCATGCTTTGAAATTTTTGTGGGGCATTTTCTTTGAAATGCAGCTATACAACAGGTCCAATTATAAAAAAACTGTTTGTTTATAAAACAACATTTCTTTCTTCCTCAATTCACGAGTCAAGTGTGGCCAAGGGTGGATGGTTGCTGTCAGAAGACAGGGAATAAGGTAGGACACTGTAAATTAATGGACACATATTGGCAAATGACTTGTTTTGCAAGATCTTTAATCATAGCTTTCAATCCCTGTATTTGAGACAACCCATTAATACGAATTAAAAAAAGAGTAGAACAAAGACATTGGGATTCCATCCTATTTTAACAAGAGTGGTTTTCCAAGAATTAAACTACGAAAAAAACTAGCATTAACAAACAATTTCGCTGGTAAAAAACTTCCTCTAATTGTACAAGGGAGGTAAAGGAAAAACTCTTGAACCAGATGTAACGGTTATGTTCAGAGGGACATGGAGTGATGGAGCACGGACTAGAGAACAAAGTACAGAGACAAATTTCCTCACAGCACTATGACGTAAAATGAAGAAAAAGAATGCCAAGAAAAAGGGCACCGCCTGGGATGTAGACAGGAAGCGACACAACGCACCAGTATTTCCCAATGAAGGCTCATATGGTCCGCACTCATACGGAGGGGCAAGCGCTACCCAGGTCCTTGACTGTGTACTGAGGAAGGCTGGAGTCTCACACCTTACGTTTCCCGCTTCCTCCCGATCTGGCTTCATCACTGACAGCAGTCATTTCGTTGCTGCGTCATCACGGCAATTTAACCTGCGTGTTTAATGAGATGACGGACGCCAGCCTGGGCTCTCACCACACCCACTGTAACACCTGCCCTGGGTCATGCTGCACATCGACAGGTATTAGTCGAATGTCCAGTGTCCAACTTCTAAATGGTGGTTGACAGACCCTTAGTTTCTGGCACTTTTAATCTGGGGGTCAGACAGGTTAATGGACTCTGTGGCCCTCAGGACAGGGACAGTAAATACTGTCCATTCAACCTAAAATGGTGGTTGAAGAGACTCCTTTTCAGGCAACTTTTAAAATCTGTGGAGTCAGACAGGTTTAAGGTACATGCTGTGGTCGCGCAGGACAGGGTTTTGTCGAATGTCCAGTTCAACTAAAACATGTTGGTTGAAAGACTACTTTACTCTTCCGGCACTTTTTATACAATCTGTGGGTAGACAGGTTAAAGGTTCCATTGCTGGCGGTCCAGGACAGGGTTTGTCACTGTCCAGTTCAACCTAAAATGGTGGTTAGTGAACGAGACTCCATTTTCCGGCACTTTTTAATCTCGGGCGGGGTCGAGACAGGTTTAATGGAGCATACTGTGACCCAGGACAGGACTAGAACATTTCCCAGTTTCAACTAAAAGGGTGGTTGAAGAACTCCCTTTTTCCGGCACTTTTTAAATCTGTGGTCAAGACAGGTTTAAGGGTCATGCTGCGGTCCAGGACATGGGTTTGTCTATGTCCAGTCAATAAAATGGTGGTTGAAAGACTTCTTTTTCCGTCACTTTTAATCTGTGGTTCAGACAGGTTTAAGGTCATGCTGCGGTCCAGGACAGGGTTGTCAATGTCCATCAACTCAAATGGTGGTTTGAAAGAACTCCCTTTTTCTGGCTACATCTTTTAATCTGTGGGTCAGACAGGTTTAATGTCATGCATACTGTGGCCCAGGACAGGGAACATATATGTCCATTCAACTAAAATGGTGGTTGAAAGACTCCTTTTTACGGCACTTTTTAAATCTGTGGGTCATACAGGTTAAGGGCAAGCTGTGGTCCAGACTGGGTTTGTCAATGTCCAGTTCAACTGAAACTGGTGGTTGAAAGACTACTTTTTCCCGGCACTTTTTAATCTGGGAGGGTCAGACAGGTTAATGGTCCATACTGTGCCCAGACAGGACAGAATTGTTCCAGTTCAACTAAAATGGTGGTTGAAAGACCATCCTTTTTCCGGCACTTTTTTATCTTGTGGGTCAGCACAGTTTAAGGTCAATGCTGCGTCCAGGACAGGGTTTTTTGTCAATGTCCAGTTTCAACTAAAATGGTGGTTGAAAGAACTTCTTTTTTCCGCACCTTTTTAAATCGTGGGGTCAACAGGTTTGTAAGGGTTCATGCTGCGGTCCAGGACAGTGTTTGCGTCAATGTCCAGTTCAACTCAAATGGTGGTCTGAAAGACTCCTTTTTTGGCACTTTTTTCTAATCTGGGGGTCATACAGGTTTAAAATGGTCAACTGTGGCCCAGGAAGGACAGTATTATGTCCAGTTCAAACTTAAAATGGTAGGTTGAAAGCCTCCTTTTTCCGGCACTTTTTTAATCCTGTGGGGCAGACAGGTTAAGGGATCATGCTGTGGTCCAGGACAGGGTTTGTCTAATGTTCCAGTTCAACTAAAATTAGTGGTTGAAAGACTACTTTGTTCCAGCACTTTTTATTCTGTGGGGTCAGACAGGTTTAGAGGGTCATAGCCTGCGGTCCAAGGACAGGTTTGTCACTACGTCAGTTTCAACTTAAAATGGTGGTTGAAAGACTCCTTTTTCCTGTGCACATTTTTAATCTGAGGGTCAGACAGTTAATTGTCATACTGTGGCCCAGACAGGGACTGAATAAGTCCAGTTCAACTACAATGGGGTTTGATAAGACACCTTTTCTGGCACTTTTTTTAATCTGTGGGTCAGACAGGTTAAGGGTCAGCTGACGGTCCATGACATGGGTTTGTCACTTGTCCTAGTTCCAACTAACACACAGTGGTTGAAAGACTTCTTTTTCCGGCACTTTTTATTAATCTGTGGGTCAGACATGTTAAGGGTCCATGCTGCGGTCCAGGACAGGGTTGTCCAATGTCCAGTTCAACTCGAATGGTGGTTGAAAGACTCCTTTTTTCTGGCTACTTTTTAATCTGGGGGGTCAGACAGGTTTAAATGGTCAACTGAGCCCGACACGGGACAGTATATGTCCAGTTCAACTGAAATGTGGTTGAAAAGACTCCTTTTTCCGGCACTATTTAATCTGTTGGGTCAGACGTTTAAGGGTCCATGCTAGTCGGTCCAGGACAGGGTTTGTCATGTCCATTTCAACTAAAATAGGGGTTGAAAGACTCCTTTTTCTGTCACTTTTTAATCTGGGGGGTCAGACAGGTTTAAAGGATCATACTGCGGTCCCAAGGACATTCTAGTCAAATGTCCAGTTCCAAGCTAAAATGGAGGTTCAAAGACTAGCCTTATCGTTCCAGCACGTTTTAATCTGTGGGGAGTCACGCAGGTTTTTAGGGTCCATGGCTGCGTTCCAGGACAGGGATATTGCAGTGAACCAGTTCAACGTAAAATGATGGTTACAAATAATACTGCCTTCTGGACACTTTTAATTTGTGGAGATGCAGTACTTAAGGGTCATGCTGTGATGGTACAAGACAGTGATAGTGGAATGGTGTGTGACTTTTTCTTCTGTGGCTTTTATGTACGCCTAAGGTGTTGTGCCGAAGATCGTAGCAGTGTATCCATCCACTGTGGAGTGCTGTTAATTCCAACTTCTGCACCAGCCTGTTTGTGGTGTAAAGAATGCAAGGTGTTTTTGCTCGTCCCATAGACACTTTAGATGGAGTCCATACCATCGGTCTCATACTCGAGTGGCGCTCACTAACATACCTTAAATCGATGGTGGCCGACTATCGACTATCGCCCGATGTGTCGATAGCCAACGTAATCGCTCGAATACAAAAACATGACCCTTGAGCCACTCTTAGAACAATTGTTGAAGAACAAATGTCTCGTTAGAAACGCACATTTTTTTGCATAATAACAGGACCTTTAGTATGTATGCGGAATTTCATAGTCACCATCACCCAAAAAGATTATAAAAATACTTCTCAGCCACTTTAAAAATTGTGAGGGAGAAACGCTCACACTTAGAAGCCACATTTCTGTTCCAAGGTGACCATGATTATAGGCTGTTATCTCACAGCCACCATGACCCCAAAAAATTATAAAAATGAATTCTCATCCACTTATAAAAATTGTGAGGTAGAAATTACACTTAGAATCAACATTTCTGTTCCAAAGGTCATGATTATAGCTGAGTGTCCCTCACAGCAACATGACCGCAAAGACCATTGACAATGCAAAAAATTCTAAAGATAAGTGAGTAAATGTAATACGGTTTTGTCCATGAAACTTGGTTTCTTTAAGTCTCCGCCACAGCAAAACTAGCAAAATGAAACTTTTGGGAACTGAGAATAAAAAAAATTGCAAGTAAGAAATGATCATTTAAAAAAAAGTTTTCAAAGGACCATTTCTGTTGAAGAGGAATCGTGAAGTAGACCGCAACTAATCAGGTGACCTCGGCAATTGGGAGCCACAACATCATCAGAGATCCATGCCTTGATCTTCATGTTGATGAAAGTCACATGATCCACATTATCTGTGAAAGTCCGGATGCATTGTCTGTCTAATGACACATCCGCCAGCTGTGCTGAAGGTCCGCTCAGACAGTCCTCTATGGCGTGGCAATCGACGTCGGGCCATTCATGCCATTTTGGATTCTCTCCCAAGAAGTCAATTGGGGTCCGGAACACACCCAAAAACAATCGTGTTTGACCAAATAGTCTGCACCATGATCTTAAGCTGGTCTCCCTGTGTGTTGTATGTTGTACCCCCTGCATTTACATACGTTGGTGAGGTGGTAAATAAAGATTTGCCAAGGCTCAACAGCGGCATTAGGCCTTCTGCCCACATTGCCCTGCTACTGTCGGCAGCTACCGGACGAATTGGCACTAGCTACTGCTGTCTACAATCGCTGACATTGTTCCATCCGTTACTTTTGAAGAACGGTGTAAGCAGAACGAAACCATATGTCTCCAGTTGACAATCACGCAAGGTCCTCATTTCACATGCATTTTACTCTCTATTTGTGTGGGACTGGTAATGAAAGTGCTTAGTGTTTGTTTTGTACCAGGGATCCAGGAGGGTGGCCCCCATTAAAACTGTTGTTCCCATTTTGAGATGGCCGTTAAATGCAGGATCAATGTTGGAGGAAATGGAGGAGGCATTCCTGCCACTCAGCTGTGAGAGAATGGAGCCTTGATTTCCCAAAGCCTCTGGTCGAGGGCACTAGCAAACGTGATCTTCCTCATCTTCTCATCCTCTGCCTCAAAACTTAGACAGCACCGTCTTTTCAAGGCAGGGAACATTCGGTAACGTCGGATATGTCTAGAATACCTTCCTCCTCATCCGAGCGCGCTTCCTTCTCCCGGCACAGCATTCATACACAGCACTGGTTTGAACTTTGCCTCAGATGATTGCACCCTGAGATCTGAGCGGCGCCGCCCTCATGCACTAGCCCTGGACCCCGTAACCACTGCTAATGAAGACCGATAAGAATTGAGACAATTGTCAGACCTTCTGGATTCGACGTAAGAAAGCTCCCAGTGTCCGCATCTGTGTCCCTCTCCCTCCTTCGTTGCTGGGTGGGAACAATCCTCGATGTTTCAGAGTGTCCAACAAACTAATCCGAATACCAGAACAAAGAAGATCACCACAATGCTCATGCTGACAAGGCATTGTCTTGCACTGACCATTTTGGTGGCTTTCTTCAAAAACTGGCAAGGATTGGTGCAGAGCTGCTTTAACCTCCCTCCACTCTCGGGAGTGGCTCAACACCCCGAGGGTTCCGCACACGCTGCTTGTCAGGTCATGGTGTCACTGTCGTACTGTGGTAATGGCATTGCGCTGGCTTGCCACAATCGCTGAGCATTTGGAGGGTGGAATTCCTGCTGTTTCCACGTCAACAATGAGAGGGTTTTTTTGAGGGGAGGCCGAGCTGACGCTTGCAACGAGAGGCGGAAGAAGCAGGGTGGAATAGGGAAAAAGGGGTCTTGACCAGACCTTCCCCAAAAGGGCAGTCCAGGTAGCGCTTTTGAAATTTCTGGGCGACAAAGGTTCATGAAGGCCCGGCAAGGGATGTGCTCAAAACCCACCCTCTTAGGGGCCAGCAGTTTTGCCTTATCGCCAAAACCACCTTGCCCGGCACAAGTTTTGTACCCAGCCAGCGCTCGGTTGTTGCGGAGACCCTCCCAAAACTCCTACCTGTTTGGGGGCGGGTTTCCAAGACAGTTTTTTCAACTGGCCTGGTTTCTCTGGGCCGTGAGCCCCGGGTTTTTGGGGGGGAAAGAAACCCCCGCACCATCCCCGCGGTTTTTAAAAAGCGGCCGGCCTGAGAGCCCCGTCACCAAGGACATCCCCAGCTCACCAGTGAATGTCCAGAGTTTTAGCGGGGGGGGCCCTGCTTACTAGTCCTGGTCGGGGGGTCAGATGGCTTTTCCCCCCACAATGCGACAACACGCTTGAAATTTTAGTGACATTGGGGCAGGGCAGGGCCGCTTTTTGGCAAAGAAATGCCTGCTCGGGTCTGGTTTGGGGGAGGAAGGGCCTTTAAGGGGGGGAACCCCCTCTGTGTCCCAGACGGAAAAGGCAACATTCCAAGGCCAAAAGCCTGGCACTGCCGACTTCTGCTTTTGGCTTTGGGATGGTTTGGGTTAAAGTGTTTCTTCTGCTTCCAAACCTGGAATACACGAAGGTGGCTGCTAGGATGGCCGCTGTACGGCGTGCAGGTGTCATACTGGTGGAAGGAGATATTGGAGGTGGATGGGTCTTGGTGGTGCTGCTGGGTGGTACTCGGGCGACGGTGGAGGAGAAGCGGAGGCTGATCCTGATCCATGACTTGAAGACATGGGCAGCTGAGGAACCATATGGTTGGTGGCGGAGGAGGAGGAGGCAGAGACAGAGGGTTGTGACAGTGGTTGAGCCCGGCATTGGTGTGGCTTTTTTGGCCAAGTGTTGCCTTCCATTCTCAACTCATGCATACGCGTGATTTTGACTAGGACATGTTGGTGGTGGTTACACCACTAAGGATTCTTGCCTTGACTGATGTGTTTATGGGAAAGGCGTTCATATGACATCGCTGGGTGAATCAGAGGCTTGCTCGAAAAAGGTCCAGGTTGAGAGGTTGGATCTTTTCAACAGCGATAAGCGAGGAGCGGTGTTTCTGCTGATCGTGGCTGGCGGAGGATCATTCAGCGGACTTCTGTACGACCCCCCCTTCTCCTTTTGAGGCGGGAACCCGTACTGACACTACCATTATCTTCCTCCTTGTCCAGTGTTAAGCGCCTGAAGCAATTCTGCTGAAAAGACACGTTGGATCCGCAATGTCGGGGGTTTTATCATCATCATAACCACAGGTTGACTTGGACGTCCTGACATTCTGCATCAGGAGCTGCGGCTACACGCAAGAGGCACTGCAAGGCATTGCGACCGCCGGGATTTTTGCGATTGACTGCTTTTTCTCCTTGATGGCATCAGTAACTGGGCGTCTTCAGAGCAGACAAAATCCTCCTCTTTGGCTCTTGATCTTTAAACATGCATTTGACCCAAGCGCCATTTTGTCATCAACGAGATCTTCAGAAATGGATTTCACAAGAGGTGGGTACACGGGAGTTGACATTTGGGCTGGCCTTCGCTTCATGTTGGAGGATGCTGATGATGCTGATGACGGACATTTGTGGCATGTGACTGGGAGCGAGGAGGTAAGGATGCTGGAGGCAGAGTTGCTATTTAAAACTGACGCAAACAGATTGGCGACGCTGTTCGTTACTGAGATTCACAGGGCCATGACGCGATTGACTCCTGACTAGAGATGGGCGAATTTCTCCAAAAATTCGGTTCGCTCACTGCCGAATTTTTCCGCCAAAAAATAACTTCGTTCCGAATTACTTCGGACGAATCACAGCGTTAAAAAACAGCTATTTCCAGGCTGCACAGAGCTGTAGGGTGCTGTTGAACGTTTGTGCCATGCTTAAATATGCAGAGGGAGCTTGGTTTGGTTTCAAACAATGTTGTGTTTTAGTATGACACGCACATGACTGCCACCGCTCTTAGAATCGCTTCACTATAAAAATTCCTGGGACTATGAGGGCAAAACTGACCAAAAAAATGAAAGGGAATGTTGTTTGTTAAAGTCATGCCAGCGAAAGCTGGAAAAAAACAAGCTGAGAGCTCAGGTGGCAACATTAGTGACAGAGTGTGGAGGTGACAGCGCAGCCACAGAGCATGAGGTCAGACAGTG
Organism: Phyllomedusa bahiana; assembly: GCA_025379985.1. Taxonomy (NCBI): domain Eukaryota; kingdom Metazoa; phylum Chordata; class Amphibia; order Anura; family Hylidae; genus Phyllomedusa; species Phyllomedusa bahiana. The sequence goes on along the minus strand of JAODAL010054127.1, from coordinate 8,243 downwards.
GCACAATGACATTTCTGGAGGTGGCAACAAAAAGGAGTAGGCAAAGTGCTGGCACAATGACCAGAGATGGAGATGACGGCGGCAGCAGATGAGGTAGACCAAGTGGGCACAATGAATTTGGAGGTGGAAAAAAAAACTGGAGTTAGTAGGCCAAGAGTGGCACAATGACAGAGAGTGAGGTCCACGGCAGCTGCAGCCATGAGGTCAGAGAGTGGCACCATGTCCTTCTGGAGGTGGCAAAAAACAGGAGTAGTCCACAGAGTGGCACAATGACCAGTGTGTATGATAGGCAGCAGCCACCAGCAAGCAGCAGGCATGAAGGTCGACGTGGACAGACATTCTGGGAGGTGGCAAAAAACAGGAGTAGGGACAGCGGGGACAAGGACACAGTCTGTGGAGGTCAGCCAGCGCAGCATGAGGTAAAGAGTGCACAATGACATTCTGGAGGGTGGCAAAAACAGGGAAGGCCGCCAGAGTGGCACATTGACAGAGAGTGGGAGGTGCGGGTCCGGCAGCAGCCTCATGGGGACCACAGTGGCACAATGACATTAGGGATGGTTGGCAAAAAAAACTGGAGTAGCCACAGAGCGGCACAATGAAGAGTGTGGACGGCACTGGCAGCAGCCCAGCAGCAGCATGAGGTCAGAGAGTGGCACAATGGACATTATTGAGGGGGCAAAAACAGGAGTAGGCCACCAGAGTGGCACAATGACACAGTGTGGAGGTGACGGCGGGCAGCTGCATGAGGATCAGAGATTGGCTACAATGCTTCTGGAGGTGGCCACAAAAAAAACAGGAGTCGGTACAGAGTGGCACAATGACTGAGAGTGGAGGGTGACGGCGGCAGGAGCCACAGCATGAGTTCAGAGAGTGGCACAAATGCCACAGAGTGGATGTCATGGCCCAGCAAACAACAGCAGGCAGATGAGGTCATACAGTGGCACCAAAGACAGCGTGTGGAGGTGGGGTGTGGCAATACCAGTCCTGGTAAAGATGGTTTGGCGACAGATGGAGAAACTGTCAGCAGATGTGTGCATCAGGTGGGCGGCGGGCACAGGGATTGTGGCTGAGGCCGGTAGTTTGAACTCAGGACTCATTTTCTCACAGTTTTGGGTGAGGCGTCCTGGCTGATGTAGTTGACTGCCTAAGGATTGGTGTGTGGAAATCTGGCCGATCCCGCCTGATTCATCTTGACATAAGGTCAGTTTCCACATTTCCCGTGGACAAGTGGGATTCTCCTTGCGGTTACGATGGCCCCCGGCCGCACGAACACCCACTCTGATGCCACACTACTGGCGCGGAGGAAGCTTCTCCACTTTGCAAAACTCGGCATAGTTGCGGCACACATCCAGTTTGGTGCCAGTAGTCGGATATTAACTAGGTGAGTGGGAGAGAGAGTGGCTTTCAAGTAGGCCACCACTGTTGGTTCAGGGTCTGCTCCAGGTCTGTGTTCTGTGCTGGCGGAGCTGCCCTCCTCAATAGGCGGTGTGAAGGGAAGCGTAATCAGTGACTCCAGACTTTAGTTGCTGCTGATGGAGCTGGTACTGCTCCTACACCCCACCTTTCCCCCAGCAGCGCAGGCAGTAGTAACGGTGAGCGCTGAAGAACCCCCTGGGTCAGACCCTGTCAGGGAGGGACGATGCTGGCACATATTCAGTGGCCAACTGGATACGAAGGATTTTTCCTATAGTATTTGCGTTCTGGAAGGTAGCGAGGATCAATAGGGTGGAGAAGCCAAGAAGTCATCCCTCTGCGGATGCTGACTATTCGGCTTTACTAGCCTGGCAAATCGCATGCTGCGGACATCTGCACATGTGACTCTGATGGTCTCCCTGCCTTCATTCACTTTATACTGCACGGTGCTTGCGGGTCTCTGCTCGTCTTCCTCATCTCCATCTCTCCTCCAGTGTTCTGTTCTCCTCTTTGTCACCTGGTAGAAAACTCCCTCATTTCACCAGACAATGTTTGATCCAATGTCCTCCTCCTCTCCATTTCGTCCCCACCGGATCATGTGGCGCGAGATGTAGTTGCCACGTTCTCCAGTACCCTGCCGACAGATTGTTGATCTGTTTCAGGACATGACGCAGTGGAATGACGTTATTCATTTTTTTATTTTTTTTTTTCCCATATTCCTGGGACTGACAAATACGTGGCGTCCTCGAATGGCCTCAACAAACGGCAGGTGTCCGCATGAGCTGCCACTGGCTGGACATAAAGGTAAACGGGGAGTACTCTGTCGTGGATCATCAAAAAATCGTTAATGGCTTTCTCTGTTTCCTACAGTCGGTTCCTCATGTGCAGGCTGAAATTACCAACTGGTGGAAACATCGCATTCAGAGTGTGTTGGGGGAGGCCCGTTCGGCCGAGCAAAATGAGAGGGTGTTCCTGGTTGTAGGAATGGATGCAAGGGCATGACGTTTCTGCAATTTTCAGATTTCTGAAGAACGGTTGGAAGACTTCATGACCTTTTCACAACCCGATTGAACACGTGCGCCCATGCAGGGGCATGGGGACCATCCCTCTCGGTGCTTGCAGAACATTGTTCTCCCATTGTCGTCACCATGGTTTGCATTTGGCAGTTGGCGGCGGTGATGAAAGCCACACATCGATTTTTGCGCATGACACGGAGCAGTTCTCCCCTGTTTGACTTTGTTTGCGGAGGCAAGCGGTGTCGACCTGCGTGACACCGCTGTGCCCGTACACCATGTGGTATGAAGGAGCAGTACTTGTGGAGGCAGAGATGGTGGTAGGTGATGGTGGAAGGAGGCAGGCGGGGAATTGGCGCAGAGAGCCGAAGTTTGCAAGTGGAGGAGAATTGCGCGTTTTCCTGTCAAGTTGTTGGTGTTGCTGGGGCAGGAGCACATTCCCCCAGTGGGCCGTAAAGAAAATGTAACTGGGCTGACCATAGTTACAGCTCCAGACTCAGCGCTGCCGTGCACCTTGGAACAAACCAATAAGCTAAGGACTGGCCCACTTCTGTTCTAATATTTATGAGTGCTGGTATGCCTTTTTGGAAAAGATTTACGGCTTGGGAACTCTCCATCTTGGCTCGGCACAAGCCATTAGTTCTGGCTGAATGGGTGCAGCGGTCCACCATTTGGAAAAGGGAGGGCTGCAGTACAACAACTTGGACAGGAGCACGGTCAGCTTCTGCACCTTAGGATGGTTGGACGCATATGTTGGTCATCTTTGTCATTGCTCGCTGAACGGACTGCTGGCGCCATGAAGTAGTAGGAGCGAGGAGCATTTGGAGTGGGAGATGATGTCAAAGAGGAAACAGCCTCCCTTTCTGCAGAGGTGTGGTGGTGCCTTGATGGCTGCAATGGCATGAGTGCCAACTGCCGCTGCTGCTGCTGTTGCTGCGGCGGCTGGATGGATGGACACCAATCTGAGCCACGTTTCTCCCAGGCCACGGAGGTGACGCTGCATGTGTTGACGCAGGGCCGTGGTGCCAACGTGAAGCTACCTAGCCCACGCTCATTTCTGCCCACGATTCTACATATACCATATCGGCTCTTGGTATTTAGCCAAAGAACTGCACCGCCGAAGTATCGATTTTACCGCCAACGCTCCGCACTAGTGACTATACGCCACTGCCTCGCTGAGCCCCTGTGCCGTACTTTCTTGGCCCTGCGAGCGGTTTTTTACCCCCCATGGGCCGCTTGCTCCCGACCTCACCACTGTGTTACCTGCTGATCCGGCCACAACAAACCACTTGCTGGACTGCGACGCTGCCCTGACGCGCCAAGCTAGGACGCCTTCTTCTCCTGACGGAGAGTGAGCCCTTGCCTCACGGTCCTAAGTGCGGTCGGAGCTACATCAGCTAACACAAATTCAGTGGCACCACTAAAGACTAAGTAGAACTCAAGGTATATAGGAAATATTGGAAATGCATTACTGCTAAGGAAAATATGAAAAAACTGGGACTCTTTAGTTTTACAGTATTTGATCACGATTGTATTAAGCTACCTCCAAACGACAAGGGGATCCCAGAGGGCGGTGCATTTCCAATATTTCCTAATATACCTGAGTTATTACTTTAGTCTGTAGTGTTGCCATGATATTTGTGTTAGATGTATTATTGCTTTTCAGTGTGCACCTATGCTTGCGTTTTTTGATATATTTTAATGTGCACCGCCTAAGTCTAATTTTGGTAGGTCATTTGAGATTGGCAATCTCTTGGCTTGTGCACTCAGCTGCCTCTTTTACACCAGTGCAAGGATAATAAATTGCTAGGTCCTACATACTGAAGTTGCAGTCTGGATGAGCCTAGTGAGGGGTAAACATGTTTAGTGTCGGGACTCACTGGCTTGGGATCCCTTGACGTTTTTGAGGTTGAGCTTAATACAATCTTTGATCAAAATGACTTAAACTAAGAGTCCCAGGTTTTTCATATTTTCCTTAGCAGTAATGCATTTACAATATTCCTATAAACATTGATGTTTTACTTAGTTTTTAGTGTGCCACTGATATTTGTGTCTAGATGTATAATATTGCCTTTTCAGTGTGACCTATGTTTGCGTTTTCTGAATATATTTTAGATGTGCAAGCCTAAGTATGTTTTGGCTTACATCATCATCTATTTGTGTTTAATCGTCACTGCCTGTCCTCACAGGTTTGGGTATGAGGGCTGACCCCTCACAAATTGACAACATGACTCTCAACATCTATACTTTGCCGCCTACTGCAAGAAGCAGGGGATATTGGCTCCATTTCTTCGCTGCCAAGTAGCTTCTGACTGCCCTCCTCCAATTGTTCATCCTCGCTATATAGTGGCGCTGAGCCCAGACCACATAGTAGATCTCTGGCTGAGGGAACCGGGTGGGACAGAGGCTCCCGGGCCATGCCAACTAAGGGTTGTGTTTGACGTTCCCACCGACTCTTGGCTGGGATTGTCAGATGTCACCACTGCCCTTGACTCAGTCGCTCCTCTCACACACAACAGAACCCGCAAAATAAACAGACAACCCTGGCACACAGACTCTACCAAACAACTGAGGCGTGCTTCCAGAGCTGCAGAACACCGCTGGAAGAAAACTCACTCCACTGATGACTTTGCCTTATACAAACAATCACTGCATACATTTAAATCTGCACTCACCTAGCCAAACAGGTTACTTAAACCACTTCATATCTTCTCTGCCCCACAATCCCAGACAATTATTCAAAACCTTAAACTCTCTTCTCCGTCCACCAACACCTCCTCCCCCATCCCTCCTCTCAGCAGCCCAATTTTGCCACTCACTTCCCTTCAGAAGATCAACCAAATCAGAGAAAGCTTCAGCCCCCAGTACCCCATCCTCCCTTACCCTTGCAAACTGCCCTTCCCCCTTAACTTGCTTCCCCACAGTCACTCATGACAAGCTTTCCTCTTTACTGTCCAACTCCAACCTAACCACCTGTAGTCTTGATCCGCTGCCATCCCACCTCATCCCAGACCTCAGTGCTTCTATCATCCCAGCCCTCACCCATCTCTTCAACCTATCACTAACCTCTGGCATTTTCCTTCTGCCTTTAAACACGCTACTATCACGCCAATCCTTAAAAAACAACCCCTTGACCCTCCTCTCTGTGCAACGATCGCCGCATCTCGCTGCTCGCTTTTGCTTCAAACTCTCGAGTCTATCTTCAGTGTCCTCCCACCTCTCCTCCAACTCTCTTCTTGACCCACTGCAATCTGGTTTCCGACCCAACCACTCTACAGAAACTGCCCTAACCAAAGTCACTAATAAACTAGTAATGCTAAAGCCCTCACGTCACTACTCTGTGCCTCCTCCTCTTAGACCTGTCCTCTGCCTTTTGACACTGTCGACCATTTCCCTCCTGCTACAAATCCTCTCCCCCCCTGGGCATCACGGACTTAGCTCTTTCCTGGATCTCCTCGTACCTCACTGATCGGAACATTCAGCGTCTCTCATTCTCGCTCCACCTCCTCACCCGGCCTCTCTCTGTCGGTGTCCCCAAGGGTCAGTCCTGGGCCCACTACTCTTCTCTATCTACACCCTTGGCCTCGGTCAGCTCATAGCCTCACATGGCTTTCATTACCACCTGTATGCTGACGATACCCAACTCTACATCTCCGGCCCAGCCGTCACTTCTCGACTCTCCCGGATCCCTGACTGTCGTCCTCCATTCCTCTTCTTCTCCTCACGTCTCCTAAAACTAAATGTTGAGAAAACATACCTCATCATCTGTCCACCATCCAACTCTACCCCTCCCCCTGATCTCTCTAAAACAGTCAATGGCTCCACACTTTCACCGGCCCCGCAAGTCCACTGCCTTGGGGTAATCCTCGACTCGCTCTATCTTTAAAACCGCACATCCAAACCCTTACCTCTGCCTGCCCCCTCCACCTGAAAAACATCTCTCGCATCCGCTCATTCCTCAACTCTGACACTACAAAATGCTGGGTCCAAGCCCTTGTCATCTCCCCCCTAGACTACTGGGAACATCCTTCCCGTGGCCTCCCAGCAGCACCTCCGCTCCCCTCCAATCCCTCCTTAACTCTGCTGCCCGTCTTATCCACCCCTCTCCTCGTACTCCTCTGCCTCTCCCCTCTGCCAATCCTTTCACTGGCTTCCTATTGCCAGCGCATTAATTTCAAGTTGTTAACCCTGACCTACAAGGCTCTCCATGACCTCTCCCCTCCATACATCTCTGCACTACTCTCAGATACCTCCCCCCACGCAATCTCCGCTCCTCTCAGGACCTTCTCCTCTGGGTCTCCCCTTAACAGCTCCCACACAAAAACCCTCCAAGACTTCTCCGTGCTTCACCCACACTCTGGAAACTCACTGCCCCCATCAAATCAGACTCTCCTCCCTTTCACCAGCTTCAAAAGCAACCTGAAAACCCATTTCTTTTAGGCTTGCCTACAACCTCCCTAAACTTTTCCCCTACTTCCTCCACATACATGTCTGCCCTCACCTCCTGTTTTCTTTTCCCCTCCCTTTTAGATTGTAAGCCCTCGCGGGGGGAGGGTCCTCTCTCCCTCTGTCGTGCCAAATTGTTCATTATCCCCTTACACTGTACTCGTTTGATTTATGTAATGTATGTAACCCCCCGAATGTACAGCGCCCTGGATTCAATGGCGCTCTAAAATACTTAATAATAATAATAATAATAATAATGTCATCTGGGAGGAAGTGGATGACCTAGTCAACCAATCAAGAACCCTTGGGTTGCTAGTCAGCACACGGCCGCTAGATGACAGCGGCAGTTGTTGGCCTCACCCAAATGACCCCTGCTGCACGTCGCTTTGCTGTGCTTTCGACCTGGGCCTGGGAATGTTTGTGCCTCTACCAAATCGCAGGTGAAGGCCTGCCACCCTCTTCTGTCTGACATACTGTTTGTTCTAAAATGTACAGACACTGTTTGATGAAGATATCTGTATATGATAATACACACCCTGTATTTTTATTCCAAATGGAACCCAGTAACAGCTTGGGTAACCCTTAGATATAAATTGCGCTCCACAATGGGGGGAAAAATTGACTTGTATGTGCCGTTTAAAATCTCTGTGTATTTTACTGAATGTAAAAGCACAAACAGGCTTAATTAACCTCGGGTATGAATTATTGCTACAGAATTTCTTCTGTGGGTGGGGAAAAAGAAAGTTTTTTTACTGAGTACAACTGCAGAAAAATACTTAGTTTAACCCTGGATGTAAGTTGCGCCCCAAAAAATTGAGCAACCACAAACTACCAGCTTTGTAGCGTGTTTCAAAGGGGTGTTTTTTACGCTGCACAACAAGAGAAAAAATTGTAATTAACCTTCGCTTTGAAAATTTTGCTACAGGAAAAATGTTTTTTTTCCCGGGGGTGAAGATGGTTTATTTTAGTCACCAAAAGCAGCAAAACCAAAACTTAATTAACCCCTGGATGTAAATTGCGCCAAACAATTGAGGGAACCACAAACTACCAGCTTTGTGGTGTGTACAATGGCGTATTATTTTACGCTACACAACAAGAGGAAAAAATTGTAATTAACCTTCGCTTGTGAACTATGCACAGGAAAAAAAGTGTTTTTTGGCGGTGAAAAAAGATGGTTTCTTTTAGTCACCCCAGTAGCAGAACAACGCTTAATTAAACCCCCGGATGTAAATTGCGCAAAAGAATTGAGCAGCCAAAAATGAAGTGGTATTTGTATTGTAAACACTGTTTCTTTAAAAAGAATACACCCGGAACAGGCTTTGATCCCCCTTGGATATTCAATGTGCTGTGACAGATAGCATTAAAATTATA
>JAODAL010054126.1:0-24829 GCA_025379985.1 Phyllomedusa bahiana | reverse complement strand
CGTTCCCTGCCTTAAAAGAGGTTGGCGCAAATTTGAGGGGGAGGGAGGAAGATGAGGAAGACCCAGTTTCCCTAGTGCCCCTGACCCAGAGGCTTGGGAAATCAAGGCTCCATCTCTCACATGAGTGCTTGGATGTTTCATTTCCCCCAACCATGATCCTCGCATTAAGGCCATCAAAATGAACAACAGTTACTGGGGGGCCCAAACCCTCCTGGATCCCCGGTACAAAACAAAACTCAGCACTTTTCTTCCACCCACCAAATTAGAGAGTAAAATGAAGGAATGGAGACCTTGCTGATTGATCAACTGGAGACATCTGTTTCGTCTGCTTCACGTTCTTCAAATGTCATGGTGTAACAACGTCAGCGCGTGACAGCAGTAGAGGGGCCAAAGTAGCGCGCGGCAGCAGCACAGGTAATGTGGCAGAAGCCAAATGGGTGACCTTTTGGAAATCTTTATTTACCACCTCACCAACGCATGTAATGCAGGGCACACATCCAACACACAGAGACCAGCTTAAGATCATGTTGCACGACTATCTACGTCTCAACACCTACTGCCTCCATATCTTCAGCCTCATCACATGAGGAGTGTAATTGATGACATGGAGCAGGCAAAAGCGCTGCCCCAGGGGAAAAGATTCTGCTCCCATGGCAAACAGATTTCAGCAAAATTTTTCACCTTTTTTCCCAAAGAAGTAAAGAGTTTAAACCATTCATAAAAACTGACTGGGGTGAGGCAATTCCTTTATACCCAAAACTTTGTTAGAGATTTTTGCCCATGTGGTCACCGTTTTGCCACCAACCCAAGTTAGTGTAGAGAGGCCATTCTCTATCCTGGAAATAATGAGATCAGATGTGAAGTCATGTATAAAGGATCTGATGGAGGCAATACTAATTCAGAGACTCCACAAATGTTCCTGAAGGGTTTTGCATATTTACAATTTTTTTGTGTTCTAAAGTCATATCCAATAAAATATTTTACACTGACAAGCAAAATGGTAACAATGGTTTGAACTTGTGACTTTCAGGCTCCATATCGCACCATCCACTACAGCTTTGTACATGAGGCTACTTTAATTTTATATACAGTCATCTTAAATCTTATACATAAATGTGACTTGCAAGTATTTAGCATCTGCTTAGTTCTGCAGATTCTTGCCTGTAACTGCATTGTTTACTGTTTTGCTCCTAAAAATCAAAATCTTAATTTTTTTTATTTTTGTTAGTATTTGGGAAATGCACCTTTGGTTTTCAACACTGCCTGAATCCTTCTGGGCTCTGGATCAGATTCAAGCACATCGTGACCAAAATCTGATCCCAGTTCTCTTCTACACATTCCCAGTGTTGGTGCAGACTGGACTTGGATACAAATATAGCTTTTTCTTCATCTCTAACCACAAGTGTTTAAAAGATCAAAACACTGTTACCCTTTTTCTTATCATGTCTTTTCTACCTAAATAGCTTGTTTATTTTTATCTTAAGGTAAATAAACGGGCCCTGATGTTCCCAATTTTTACAAACAGTAAATTTGGGGGGAGTGCTAGGCAGTATGACCGGGGAACAACCCCCGGATCATGTGTCGGGTGCCCCGGTCCCCGCGGGCCCGGAGCCCTGAAGGGGTTGACATTTCCTTTTTGGGAAAGTACATATTTTCCAAGGGCTCTAGAAACGTCAGGGAGAGTTTTAACGGACCCGGTTTTTTCCCGACTCCCGGGGAGGCTGCTAAAAGGCCCCGAAACGGGTTGCTGTTGCTAAAAGTGTTGATCTCGCTGGGGAGTTTAAGCCCCCCCCCCAATCGGAAATGAGAGGAAAACCCTGAGCCTGTAACAAGCAGCAGAGCAGGCCCCGGGGGTGCAGCTCTCCTCTGCCATTTAGGCTGCCTCATAGATTGTGCGGGGGTTTCCCCACAGCAGCTCAGCAGAGGGACCCCATAGACATGACCAGCACAGGAAAAAGGCAGAGGGGAAAAAAAATGCCCCCTCCCGGGGAGCTGTTGGGGGAGGGGGAGGTGCGGATGTGGGGGGCCCAGGAGGGTAGGGGGAGGGCACGGTGAGTGGCCCTTGTAAAAAGGTAGGGGTTTCTGAGGGGGAAAGAGGTGAATGCTGTGTGGGGGTGAGGTGAGATAAAGGGGAAAAAACAGGGAAGGGAACAGATAAAGGGGGGGTTTACAGTTTTGAAGCAAGTAAGGGTTTCTGTAAGAGCAAAGGGGGAGGGGGGTCTGCAGGGGGGAAGAGCTGTGGGGAATGAGGTTGGTGCGGGGGGGAGAACAGCTGAAAGGAATGAGGGTGTGGTGTGCAGGAGAAGAGTTTGTGGGGATGAGGGTGTGTGCGGGCGGGGAAAAGAGCTGTGGGGAATAAAGATTGGTGCTTCAGGGAAAAAGAGCTGTGGGGATGATGGTTTGGTGCTTCAGGGAAAAGAGCTGAGGGATGATGGGGGGGGCTGCAGGGAGAAGAGCGGGGGCTGTAGGGTTTGAGGGTTTTGTGGGGGCCCCAGGGGGGAAGAGCTGTAGGGATAAATGGTGGGGGTGCGCAGGGAGAACAGCTGTAGGGATAAAGGTTTTGGTGTTTAAAGGGAGAAGATTTGTAGGGATGAGGGGGGTTGCTGCAGGGAATTAGCTGTAGGGGTTTGGTGTGGTGCTGCAGGGGGGAAGAGCTGGGGTTTTAGGGATGAGGGGTGGGGTTTCCCTGCGGGGAGAAGGCTTTTGGGGATGATGGGGTTCCCTGCAGGAAAAAGACTGGGGCGTAGGGATGAGGGGTGTGGGCTGCAGGAGAAGATTTGTGGGGGATGTTTGGGGGTGCTGCGGGGGAAAAAAAGGGGTTGTAGGGATGATGGTGTGGTGCTGCAGGGAGAAAGCGGGAGTTTGTAGGGATAGGGTTTGGTGCTGGGGGAGAAGAGTTTGGGGCTGAAATGTTTTTGTAGGGTGGGCTGCGGGGAGAAGTCGGGGGCTGTAGGTTGATTTGTGGTGCGAAAGGGAGAAGGGGCTGGGCGTAGGGATGATGGGGGGGGGCGGGTGGGGTTTAGAAGACCCTGAAGGAAGGGAGGGTTTTGTGGTGCCAGGGAGAAAAATTCTGGGGGTAGGGATGAGGGGGGTTGCTGCAGGGGGGAAGAGCTGGGTTTGTAGGGAGGAGGGGGTGCTCCCAGGGGGGAAGGTTTTGGGGCGGTAGGGTGGGTGTGGGTGGTTTGCAGGGAAAAAAGATGGAGCTGTGGGATAAAGGGGGTGCGCAGGGAGAAGAGTGGGGCTGTGGGATGCTGGTGGGGTGCTGCAGGGAGAAGAGCTGTGGGGATGTTTGGGGGTTGCGGGCGGGGGAGAAGAGTTTGTAGGGATGAGGGGGGTGCTTTAGGGGAGAAAAAACTGGGGCTGTGGAGGGATGGTGTGGTGCTGAAGGGGAAGAGTTGGGGCTGTGGGGATGATGGTGTGGTGCTGCAGGGAGAAGAGTTTGTAGGGATGTTTGGGGGTGCTGAGGGAGAGAGCTGAAAGGGATGAGGGGGGTGCTGCAGGGGGGAAAAAAGGGGGTTTAGGGATGATGGTTGGGGTGCCGCAGGGAGAAGATTGGGGCTGTAGGGATGTTTGTTTGGGCTGCAGGGAGAAAAATTGGAGCTGGGGGGAGGTAGGGAGATGGTGGGGGAAAGTAGTCCCCAGGGGGGAAAAAAATTTTTTGGAGCTGGGGGGAAAGTAATGTAGATTGAAAAGATCCCGCGAAAGTGGGACAGTGGGGGCTAAAAGGGAGGGGAAAAGTCTGCGGGGGCAAAAAAAAGGACCTTGCAAAAGGTCCCAAACCGGGCATAACCCCCGCTTTGGGCCCCACATGCTTTTTTGGGAATTAAACTTGTTTTAAAATAATGCACTAAAGTCGGGCCCTTTCTGGTCTTAAAAAAAGTCACTTCCCTGACGAGTACTTTTCCTGCGAATGTACCTGCATGCGGGTAAAACCTTATAATGGGAAGTCAACACTAAAGGCCACTTTTTTTAGGTAAAACCTGCCCAAACGCTCTTTAAAACCCCTTAAATTTTCAAATTTCACCCAAATTTCACATGGGGAAAACCCAGGGCATTTAGGAAAATTAAAAATGGCCCCAAGTCAATCTCCTCCAAGGTTAAAACCGGGGGGGCATCAGTAGGGGGAAAAAAAGGTGATTTGAGTGCCTTTGAACGTGGCATAGGTTTTTGGGTGCCAAAAGGGGCTGGTCTGATTTTTCATAAATCTGGTTTCTCCTGGGTTTTTCACGCAAAAAACCAAATTCTAGGTTTACAGAAAATGGCCCCAAAAAAGGAAAAAAACATCCAGTGAGCGGCATCCTGTGGGGGGAAATGCCTTGTTTTAGCCAGAGGTCAAAGGAGAATGGGCAGACGGGTTTTGGGAAGCTGTAGAAAGGCAACAGTGACTAAAAATAGCCAAACCCGGTTAAAACCCAAGGTAGGCAGAAGACATCTTGAACGAACAGTACGGCAAACTTTGGGGCAAAGGGGGTACAGCGGGCAGAAGACCACCCCCGGGGTGCCACCCCTTTTTTCCGGGGCTAAGAACGGAAATTTGAGGCCCCAATTTGCCCAAGTCATCAAAATTTTGGACATGGGAAATTGGCAAAACGTTGCCTGGTCTAAAGGGCCCTCGATTTTTCTGCGACATTTTCGGATGGTGGGGTCAGAATTTTTGGGCGCCCAACAACATGAAGCATGATCCATCCGGGCCTTGTATCAACGGTTCGGGTGGTGGGGGTGGTGCTTGGTTTTGGGGAATTTTTTCTTGGCACCTTTGGGCCTTTGGTCCCAAATTAGCATCTTTTGAACACCTTGGGGAAAATCTAGGGCCAGAAGAATTGAGGCATTTTCTAAAGGGGCAAAAAGGGGGTCCAACCCGTTATTTACAGGGTTTCCCTTTAATTTTTTACCAAATAAAGGGGGCCCGGGGGAGATTTATAGCACAGAAATGGGAAATGGCCCCTGCTATTGAAGACCTCAAGCTGTCGGGAAAAAAACCCCCCAAAAATCCCCCTTCTTCTGTTTCCTTTTTTTGACCAAACTTTTGGCATTGCAAAGTTTTAAGGCGGTAAGGGCACTTTGGGGCCTTTTAGGGAATTTTATTATTTTGAATTTATTTGCTTGTATGCAAAAAGGGTTTTTTTTGGGCTATTTTTTTAAATAAAGGGGAAAAAGGCTTATATATTTAAAAATCCCTAAGACACCCTTTACAAAGGAAAAAAAAAGTTTTCCTTTGCTCTATGTATGAGGGGTGTTGGTTGTTTGCCTTTCTCTTGCAAAGGGTGAAATTTTAAAAAACAAAAAAAAACAAAAAAACAATTTTTGGGCAGATTTGCCAGCCTGCCTAGGCAGGGGAAATGTTTGCAGGATTTGGTGGCCCCCAATTATTGCGGAGGGGGAAATCTAAACCCATCCAGGAAAGCTGGGTTTTGCCACATCGTATCCTTTTCCCAAAAACTGCAGACTTTTTCCGAAAAGGGGGTTTGTTTGATGTGAAAGAGGGGTGGGGGTCATGCCAATTCTGGGTGTGATTTTTTTGGCAAATCTTTTAGACTCCACTCATAATGGGTTTCAACGCAAGATCCCCCGATGGACACTTTAAAAATTTGGGCAAGTATGACTGAGGCTTTCCGGGGCAAAAGCAGAGTGCAAAACGCCCCCCGGCTCAACGAAAAACCCTCCATAAGCCAAGCACGGGCAATGTCGTATTCATAAAAATGCCTCCGCAATGTTGTTTTTCAGGGCCGCCTCCCTGGGAAGAAAAAAGGGCCCCTGCGGGAGCTTCGGGAGCTTGGGAAAGGGGTGATTTTGGGTATTTTTTTATTTTAAATTTTCCCTTTACATGCAAAAACAAATATACGGGGGCCCAATATAATAGTATATATTTGGGGGCCATGTAACTCCCCTGGGCCATATACGGGGGGCCAATGAAAACTACCAGCCTTATTAACGGGGGCCATATACCCCCCTAGCATATACGGGGGCCCTTTTTTTTACCTACCTTTATACGGGAGCCCTTTTTCCTGCCTAGCTTTTCGGGGGACCCTATTCCCTCCCTATACCGGGGGGCCCCCTTTACCGCCTGGGTATTGGGGCCCTATTACCTATTTTAAAAGGACGGGGGGACCCAAATCATTTTATTTTATCATGGGAACATATAACCTTTCCTTTATACCTATAAAACCTCCCTCCCTTCCCGGGAGGAAACCTATAAAAACTACCTACTGGGAGTGGGTGCTAAAAAGGAAATCCCTTTTCCCCCCACTACAGAAAGGGGCTATCATATCCCAGTGGGTTTTTTAGGTAGGTATAAAAAAGGGCTAAAAAAAATGAGGACGGTCGGGGGCCCGGAAAAGTCATAAAGGGCGGTTCCCCCCGGGATGAAAAAAGGGGAAAAGGGTAAAGGGTTTCCCGCAAAAAAAAACATCTCCTGTGAGCCCAAAAAAATGTAACTGCATGTGATCACTTTATTTTTGCAGAGTTTACTTTCAACTGTTAATATAAAAATTTTGAAAATTATTTGACAGGGACGGGAAATTTTTTCCCTGAAAAAAAATACAAGCCACAATTCACATTGGGGCCCTTGAAAAATCCGTGTGAACCCTCCCCAAAGAAAAAACCAAACCACAAAGGGGCTGGGGCCCCGGATGTTTTGGGACCCTAGAAAACGCCCCTGAGTAAAGTTATCATTTAAAACATGCGCCATGTAGGGGGAGTCAGAGTCGGAGTCGGGAGTCGGGGTTTGGGAAATTTGAGGAGTTTGGGGTCGGGGCTTCGGCTTGCTGACCCCCAAAGCCCGGAATTTATGGCTTTTTCCCAGGTGAATAAACCACTTTCTATTAACTTTACTGTGTTATTGCATCTAAACCTTTAAAAGCTGCGTTTGGGCTCTGGTCCTTTCTGTCCCATTCGGGATACGAAGGAAAAAAAGGGTTCCAGTCACTATCCACCCCGGGTTACCCTTCATTCGCCCTTGTGGGGAAAAAACATTTTTTTTCCCAAATAGTTTTTTTTTAGAAAATTGAGGGGGATAAAAAAGGGGGAAAAGGAAAAACATACAGTTCCACCATTTTTTTTTTTGGGGCTTTTTTAAATTTCACCGTTTTGCCGTGTGGTATAATGACATGATATTTTACTAGGGCGGTTTTGGTTAAAATTTAAAAATTTTGATAGGATTGGGGAAAGGGGCCTTTTTTTGGGGGATGATTTAAAGGTTTTCAGGGTACCATTTTGGGGGTTCTTTAAAAAGTGCTTTGACCCTTTTTTTTTATCAAGATTTTTTGGGGGGAAAGATGAAAAAAATGCTAGCAGTTTTTTTTTAATTTTTATCTTTTATGTGATCACCATGGGTAAAATTACAAGCTAGTTTTTACTCAGCTGATCAATACGTTTCCCGGCAATTTTCCCAATTTGAAATTTTTTTAAAAAAATATTTTACTGCTTTTTAAATCAAAAACATTTTTTTTAAAAAAAAAAAAACATTTTTTGCTTTGCCAAATTAAAGGGCAAAAAAACTTTTTATTTTTCTGTGTACAAAACCCTGTTCGGGGGCTTTTTTTGATTTGAATGTTTTTTTGGGTGCCCTTTTGGGAGGACATATTTCTTGTCCCCTTTTAAAATCTATTTTTGGGGGGCAGGATAAAAAAAAATCCCAATTTGGGTTTATTTTTTTTTTTGTTTTTTTTTTTAGTTGAAAACCGGGGGAAAAAGTGATTTGGGGGGACATGTTTTTTTTTTAAATTTGTGGTTTTTTTTGGGATTAGGGAAAACCCCAAATTTTAAGTAGTTTTTTTTTATATAGTCCAGATAAAAAAATAAAAATAAATTTTTTATTGTTTTAAAACAATATTTTTTGCATCCCCTATTTCTGATGGCAACTTTTTTTCTTTTTCCATATACGGGAGCTTTGTAAGGGTTTTTTTTGGGGGTTTAAACTGACGGTTTTTCATTGATCCCATTTTTGGGGTTTTAAAATGATTTTTTAAATTGTTTTTTAATTCCCCATTTTTGTGCTGCCCGGATGAAAAAATATCGAAATTCTATCACAGTTTTTTTTTTTTTTTTAAAGCATTCATTGGGCGGTTTAAACAATTTGACAGATTTATTGACTGGGTTTCGTTAGGGGGAAGCCCCCAATACCAAACATGCGCATTTATTTTTGCCCTTTTTTGAGGAAATTTAAGTTTTATTTAAATGGAAAAAGGAGGTTTTTGGCTTTACAGAGAGATCCTTCCCTCTTTTCTTTCCTTAGCTGCTGCGGTCGTTTTGACCCTGAAAAAAGGGTTTCCCCTTTTGCTGCTGTATTCAATACCACCCCCCCCCCAAAAGGGTTCCCCTTAACCAATAATGACCAACCCTGCATTGGAAAAATTTGGGCCCACAGCAGCCATTTTATTAACATAATAAAAAATTAACCCCAATTTAAGAAAAGATGATCAATACGCAAATGGGGGTATCAATCCCAAAACCCCCTCATTTGCTCCCCCCACCAATAAAACCCCTAACAAAATTTTTCCCAAAAAATTCCGCAACCCTAAAAAAACCAAACCCTTTGGGGGTGAGGCCTTGGAGCCAAAAATTTAAAGATTTTAACCATCCGGGGCTGGGGGAAGACCTTTCCCTCTTTTTACAATTGTACCCCCCCATCCCCCCCGGCTTTAGGGCCAAACCCAAAAAACCACCTTTTGGTGGCCACCATTCCATCACCCGCTCCCCCAAAGGGGCCGCCCCGGGGGCCCCCCCCCCTTGCCAGACCGTTCCCCCTCCAAGAAATTTGGGGCCAAGCCGGGCTGCTCCCCCCTTAATCTTTTCTGACCCCAAAGGGCCCCCCCCGCCACAAGCAGGATCGTACCCCCCATTTACCGGGGACGCCCCCCCCCAAGGCCCCCCAAAGCCCCCCCTTTTTAGCCCCTCAAAGAAAATCTACCCACAGAAACCAACCCCCCCTGTGTTCAAATGAAAAAAAACCCCCCCCCTACCCCCAAAAAATTCCCCACCCAAAACCCGGGTTTTAACTCCCTGGGGGTCTCACTAAAAACCCCCTTCCTAACTAAAAAAAAAGGGTTTCTATCGCCCTATTTTTAAAAACCGGGGAGCCCTTTCCCTATTGAAAGCCCCATGGAATCCCCCCTGCCTCCCCGCTAATCTCGGCCCCTATATTTGGACCAAAACCCTCACCCTTCCCAAGATTAAAAAAACCCAAAACCTCAAAAAAAAAATCGTAAAAAAGGAACACAAAATGCTAAGTATTGAACCCCCACAACTGCCCCCCCACCCCCTTTTTTGCACCCCCCCCCTCATGGATCTGGGCCAAATTTCGGGCGGGTATACAATCTATAACGGTTCCCCAAATCCCATCTGCCGATTTTTACGAACTTTCATCCGCTCCCATTCCCCCCCTCCCCCCGGGGTTCGTTTTCTGCCCCGATCCGGAAAGGGAAACGGGGCAAATACCCGGATCTAAACCAGTTCTTTAAAAAAAACGCTAAACACCGCCTTTTAAATTTTGGAAAACGGAAGGTACCCACCCCTCCCGCATGGGAAACCCGTAAAGGCCCCCCGAAACCCCCTCGCCGGCCCCAATAATTCATAGGTCTCCTAACTTTGGGGACATCATGGACCCTGAACGCCCCCAAATTTCAACACTTACCCCTACCTTCTTGATCGTCCCTTTGGGCCGCCTTTTGTGCACCACAAGACCCCTTTACCCTTTGAAAATTTCCCCCCATTGGGAACCCCCCCGGGTAACCCTACTTGGACACACCCAAATACCCTATGCGCAAAAGCCCCCAAAAAAAGGCCCAAAAGGGAAAAGCCAAAAAGAAAAAGACTCACCCCAAAAAAAACCTTTTGAACCCAAAACCCCCCGGGGACTTATGGGCCCAGTCGTTCCCCAAAAGGGTTGAAAAATAACCGGGGGGAGATTATTGCTACTCTGGGAAACCCCCTCTAAACCCTTCAACCGCATTACACTAAAAGCCCTTTTTCCCCCATCAGTTATTTCCCCTTGTTTTGAAACCAAAAGCCAAAGCTGAAATAATTGCGTTTACTTTTTAGACCGACCAACCTTTACTAACCCCAGCCCTATGAAAAAAAAAAAATTTCCCCTGTCCTTTCTCCTGTCCAAAACCGTGGGCCCCACTCCCTTCCCCCCATCGCCCCAAGTGCCCCCAAAATTGGGAGAAAAATGTTTCCCCCGTTTCCTTTGGGAAAATGAAGACCTGAAAAACCGGTTTTGCGGGGATCAAAACCAAAATGTCCACCCCTTCCTGGGGGGCAAATCCAATCCCCCGCTGGGTTTCTTTTGGTGCCGCTTCCCAAAACGTTCCCAAATGCGAACGAGGGCAGAGCATCAGCCAAGCTGTTCCCTTTAACCTCCAGGACAGGCTCACCCCCCACCCCGCATTAAGTTCCAAAGGGAAACCAAAAAAACTAACCGACATAATAGACAAAGAATCTGGGGGGGAAGAAGGGACAGAGAATTAAGGGCCCCGCAAAGCCCAAATTTTTCACAAAGAAAAAGTACTTTTTTTTTTTTCCTAAACCGGGGTTTGCCCCAAAGGTCTACTGCCAAAAAAAATAGGGGAAAAAACTCAAAGGGGGGCTAGATTTTCATCATTCCCCCGGTTTTTTACCCGCGGGCCCCAGGCCCCTTCCTTCACACCATTCCCCCCTTTAAAAAAAACTCCGAAAACCCACACTCCCCCCCGCATCTTTGAACCCCTCGATATCCCATTGGGCAAAGGCCCCATCCAAGATAATGGAAACCCCCCAATTGTATTGACTCAAAAAGGGAGTGCCCGACCCGCAAATCCTTTCCCAGTCCCGCCGTTTTAATCGGGTAAAAAATGATGAGGGCCTGAACTCCCCGCCCTCGCCCTGCCAAAAAAACTTTAAAAACCCCCCCAAAAAGGGATAAAAGCGGCAAGCAAAAATTTAGCTTGCCCAACAAAAGATTTGTTTTTCCTTGAGCTCCCCTTTTTTTCACCCCAAATCCTCCCAATTCCTTTCCCCATATTTTTCCCCCCTTTTCCTCTGGCGGCGACATTTTCCCTATGAAAACCCAGTCAATCCCCCATCCCCAAGAAATTGATGGAAATGGTAGGGACCCTCCCGTTTTTTCCCGGGGCCCCGGGGGGCCCCAAATGAGCCCGCCACCCATTTTTCATTGGGGCCAACAGCGACCCCCAAACCCCTTTAGTCCGCTGGGGGGCCCTTTAAAAGGGAAAACGTCTAAATAAAGAATAACTGATGATACCCCGAAACATCCGCAGCCACCCATTTAAAAAGGAAAAAAAAGCTTTAAAATAGAAATGATATCGAAAACCCCCTCGGCAAAAAACCGATCTATAAAAAACGACCCCCTTCCCCTAACTCCCGCAGCCGAGCCTCTCAGGTGCACCGGCAAACCAAAAGGAAAGCAGATTTCTATTGGGTTTTTGGCCCCAAAAGGGCACCCGGACCCTACCGTTAAAACCCCAAAGAAGCGCTGGCGAAAGGGGGTATAGAAAAACAGAGCACCCAATTTAAAGGGGCTATCCCCCTCGTTAACCCAAAAGGCCCTTTTGGGAAAAAAAAATGAAAGGATCAAAACCCAAACCTTTTTGGGTTTCCCTTTTTTGGGGCCCCCACCCCCCCGTAAAACCAAACCCAAAAAAGAATTGGGCCCCGACTTTAACGGGCCCCCCTCCCCCAAAAGAACCTCTTTTTTAAATTTTTCCGCTACCAAACCCCTGGGTTTAACATTGCCCCAGCGTTAAAATTTTTAAATGGGGAAGGGTATTTATGTTCAGGTTAGGATGCGAAAACCCCGGGAAAACCCATGCCTAAAAACTTTCGCCCCTTCCTGTCCGGATACCCCACTTAGGTTCGGCTCCATCGCGAGAATAATTTTACCCGGAGTCACCCCCCTTTTTAAAACCAGACCCCCCTTTCCCCTTTTCCCTTTCGAAAAACACCCGGGCGCACCCTGGGAAGCAGCGCTGCAATGACCGAAAATTTCCCGAAGCGGCCCGCTTTGTCCCAAACCCAACATTATTATCCCTTTTAAATGCCCGCAGGGCCCCGGGCCCTTTAAACCCACTGGGGGACCCACTCACCCAAAAGCCCGGACCCCCCGCTTCCTCCAAGGGCCTCCATGAAAATGGGGAGGGGGTACCTAGAAAAGGGGCCATAAAACCCCCAACCCCCAAACCCAAAGTCCTTTTTTGTCCCATTTTTTGATGGCCTTACCCCCTTCCGCTGACGATACTGCTCCGGGCTAAACGACCCACCTTGTCCCCCCTAAAAATACTGTGCCTTTTCCCTAGGGGTTTTAAATAACCAAAATAGAGGGTGAACATGTTGGGGGGTTTTTGGGCCCAAAGACAAATTGCCCGGGTGGCAAATGCCCGTAGCCAATTCTGAAATGTCTGCGGAAATCAACCCCCAAAAACCCCCTTCTCCTCCCCCTTCCCTCTTGCCCCCCATCCCCTTTTCCTTTTTCCCAAATTAAATTTTTTCTAATTTTGGAAAACAGCGAAAAAATTTCCCATAAAACTGTCGTTCCCGTTTTCCTTTTTAACCCCCTTTTTTAAATTTAGCAAACCCGGGGCCCCCCAAAGCAGAAAATAAACCTCCCCCTTTGGGCCCCGTCATCGAGAAAGAACCCTGTCCACAGTATCCTGTTCGGGGTTTTTTTTTTTTTTAAACCCAAAACCCTTACCCCAAATACTTTTTTTTTTACCCCACCTACCCCAAAACCCTTACCCCCATTGGGGCGGAACCCCTTTTTACCCCCCGAAGAGGTTATACTTTTCCCCCCCCCCCAAAACCCGGTGAGGCTGTCCCGCCGACCCCGGGGAAAACCCGGGAACCGTTAAAAATTCACGCAAACTCCCCACCAATTCCTCCAAAACCCGGGGCCCCCCCACCCCCTTAGCCCCCTGACCCCCGCCGCAATCCCCTGCGATGCCTGTCCCCCGGGGGGGGTGACAATACAACAATTTGACATGGGGGGTTTACCAGGCTCCCCGGGGCGCTGTGGGAAACCCCCACCCGCGCCCCGATCCCTGAAGTCCTGGTCCCCCTTCTTGGCTGCCGCCAAAGACTTTCCCACCTCCAACTGTCCCCTGATCCTGGGCCCGGTGACCCCTTACCGCACCAGGGCCCGGGGATTTTCCCCCCGGGTAGGGCCCCCCAAATGGGGCCCCTTCGCAGATTTTGGCACCCAGCCCCCTCGGACCGGGCCCTCCTCCCCCCCTCGGGCGACCCCCTCTCGACCGCCCCCCCTTTCCCCCTTTAAAAATCTCCCGGGATTTTTGGAATTTTTGGACTTCGGCAAAGCCCCTCTGGGGGGGGAAACCCCCGACCGGTTTTTATCGCCAGGGGGACCCGCCGCCTCCCCCGGGGTCCAAACCCCGGGTGGAGCTGCAACCCACCCACCCACAAAGTTGGGGGCGGCGCCTGTCACGCTCCGGGTGGGGGACCCCCCCCAGGTGGATTCCCCCCCGGGGCCAAACCCTCCGGGGGGAACGGGCCGTAAAAAACGCCCCCTCCGGCCTGGAGGGTCCCCCGGAGGGGCCCCCCGAAGGCGGACATGGTCCCCGGGGGTACCCCCCATGCTCAAGGGTTCCGGGGGGCACGAAAGGGCCCCGCTTGAGCCCCAGCCCAGAGCCGTTTAGGGGGGAAAGGGGGGCCACAACCCGGCGCCCCTCCCCCCCAGCACGCCCTGTACCTGCTCCTCCAGCCAGGCCAGGCCACGCTCCCCCCGCTGCACAACGAAGCTCGCGCTAGCAGCTCCTCACATTTAATTTCTCGCCATTAGTAACGGCAAGTCCGGGATACACACAGCAGCCTCACTGATTCCCTGTCACTCCTGCGTGTGATGCGCACATCGCCCAGGGCTCGGCTTTTATATGCCGGCCCCCTCCCCCTGAGCGACGCGCATCTAGCTCCGCCCCCTCACCCCACGCTCGGACGGCGCGCCGAGTCATGTGGGGCCTCCCATTATGCGCTGCGCCCCCATGTCCGGCCCCGTCCTGACAGTGCACGGAGTTGTCTGTAATATACAGCTGATTTCATGTGCTGATCGTGCAAGCTCTGTTAGTGAGCCTATACAAACTCCAGGACTTACCATCTGATTGCAGTAAATGACATGCAATCAGGACCTACAAGTACGCCATTTTGTGTGAAGGGGTTAAGAGACCAAAAATGTTGTGTAATAGTTATGAGACCCTGAAAAGTAAAGCAACAAATTGTGGACAATGAACAATGGCTATGGTATATTGCATTTTATTAATTGAAACTGACTGTTCATAATGTTTATTTGAATAAAATCATATCGATAACACTTGCTTTGGAATACATAGTCCCAATGTTGAACTCGCGTAAGTGGTCTTTATTAGCATGATATGTATTCCATGCTATTATATTCAACAGTGGAAGATCATATCAGGCAGTGCCAATAACAAGTTCTAGTTGTTTATATTTGAAGAAAAGAAGATAATTAATTTCAAGTAATTAAGATTAAGATACAATGCAATAATTATCATTATAAGGAACAATGCACATCATTGTTTTACATTACTCATCTGAATGATCCAGTGTTCCCACATACAGAAACATAATTGGTAATGTCAGACGATAATTATATTTGGAGCAGTATGTTATAATGTTCCAAGCCATGCTGCAGAGATGTAAGCGAGTGCCACGTACAAGAGGGTTTAATGGGGGCCAACCATTAGAAAAATACCAATTGTTTAAAAAAACAAAACCAAGAAACCATAATTTTATGATGTGAATGTGACAAAAAAAAATCTACACATAATCTATATATGGTATTACTGAGATAACAGGATATTTATTTGGAGAGGATGCTTAACAAAGATTGGAACTACTGTAGGCTAATGTGGAAATATGCAGATGAAACAGAACAATGTAATTATATATTAGATACTAAAACACTGGTTAAAATTGTTAGTGAAAAAGACTTGGGGACATTGGTGGACAGTTAACTCAACTTTAGCGTCAGGCAGCTGCTGCCAAGCCAAATAAAATTGTGGGATGCATCAAGATAGGCATAGAGGCACATGACAAGAACATAGTGCTGCCTCTATACCAATCACTAGGGAAACCATACATGGAATATCGTGTACAATTTTGAGCACCTATGTATAAGAAGGATTTGTTAGCCTGTTTCATAATCAGCATGTTTGTAAGGATGGCTAAATAGGGTATATGGTGACGTTAATTCCTAAAATGGTGTTGTTGATAAGCAGAAGGACCTAGCACTGACCACTTCACTAAGAAGATGGTGCAGTAATAATTTGGACTGACACAGTTGACCTCAGGTAGGCTTTTACTCCAAAGAGGCACTGTAATCTTCGTGGTTACAGATATTCAAGAACTGGAATATAAAATTTGTTAGCGCTTATTGAAAAGCACAGTTTTTAAACGGTGGTTAAAACTTCTGATGCAAAAACATACTACGAAACAGTCTCTCTCTGTTGGAAACGGGGAACAAAAAATGTAAGAGAACCTGTCACATTGAACATGCCATTTGACCTGCTGGTAGCATGTTATAGAGCTGGAGGAGCTAAGCGGATTGATCTAATGTTCTGTGGAAAAAGTTTCAATAGAACTCTCATTTTATTCACTTAAATCCCTGCTTATTCTGGGTTAAGGAGTCCAGTAGGTGGTTTCAGTATGACAGTCATATACGTATGTGCACTGATACAAGGAAGGCTACCAATCACTGATAACACTGTCCACTGGACTCTTTAATCCAGAATAAGCAGTGATTTGAATTAATAACTATATACCGTGTTTTTTCCAAAATAATGCAGGGTCTTATATTTTCATTTTCAAAAAAAGGTCTAGGGCTTATTTTTTGGGGAGGGCTCACACTAATTTACATTCACAATTACTGGTGCTGTGTTGGTGTTGCTTATGGTAACACTTACTGGCACGCTCAAATCACTTTGTGTGGCAGTGGCACTCTTCTTCTATATGCGGCTGTGAGAAGGCAGCAGCCAAGCCCACATCATAGTTCTTAATCAATCTTCCACTATTAATTCACTGTATTACCACTAATGGTCTATATATAATAAAGCTTCCTCAATGCTCTCTTGTAGCACATTGTCCAAAATATGTATATATATATTATATATATACTAATTTATATATATATATATATATATATATATATATATATAGATATATTTAAAGACCAATTTAAGCAACATCGCCTTTTTTTTAATTGTATTATTTTAACTTGTGCCTGATTCAAACTTTAAAGCACTTCATATATTTCCTACAACAAAGACATCCACAGCCAGTCTTTAAATAAAATGTGGTATACTTATTTTGAATAGATTATGTACCTTCATAGCCACAGTCTTTTTGCCATATGCAGTAGCAAGGAGCAGCTTGGACAAGCAGCCGTGTTGCACACTCGTGCAACGACTCAAAGGAAATAAGAACACGCCCCCTTTGTCAAGCCCACACCATAGTGCAGTAGCGGCCGGGAGGCAGGACCCAAAAGGTGGGCAAAAGGTGACAACACTCAGAAGACAGGACTCGGGACACAAGGGCAGGTGAGCAGATTTTACCCTGCCATAATGGGAGGAAGCGGTAGGATGATTTAGAAGCTACATTATGCATATTCCAGTGCCTCCAGCGTTAGGTTATGTCTCCGTGATGTTAGTGACATAACCAGTGTCGGACTGGGGTGCCTAGGGCCCACCAGAGGAGTTGATTTTAGGGGCCCACTTTACCTCGCTGTCTCCACCACCTGTACGGTGTCCCGCCCTCGGTGCCCAGTCTCGCTTCAACTTATACAGACCGATGTGATGATATCATCACTCTAATCTGTAATCAAGATGGAGCGTTGGGACTTCGGAGTCTCCCTCACCTAATTGCAGCAGGACACCGGTGGTGAACATAAAAGGTATAAAGATATACATCCCTCCCATACCCCGAATGATACATTTCATATGAATAAAAATATATCAAAAGCTACAACACAAAGTACTGAGTATAAGGCTTAGTTCACACGGCATAATTGCAGGGCGTACAGTATGCCCCGGAATTACGCCGGGACTACAGGAGCTAAAACCACAAAATAATGGTTGTACAGTTACCAAATAACCGCTACATAAAACCAGAATCTCAAGGATAAAATTACCAATAATTCCTAAGACCAAAAACCGCAATCAGGGCCACTGTCATCCCCAGTTAAGCGGGTTTTTACTGTAAATGGGCCCCTCCTTAGGCAGGAATTTATTTTATAGGCCCTTGAGAGGTATATTACCCCCCCAGTGTTGTGTATATATATATTTTATTAATATTATATATATTTAGGCCCTCAGGGGGTGTTGTGTGTTATATATGTTGAGGGAGCACCCACCCACACCCTGCCTGGGGGGCTCTCTCTTCCTATACTTTATATATATTTTTAAAATATATATAATATATAATATATATTATATATATAATAAAATATAATATATTAATTTTAAAATGTAGAAGGTTAATATGGGGGGGCCCTGCTCTATAAGGGAGATTGCTGGTGGGTGTGCTTCACAGCAGCGATCACACTCACATGTCCTGCGTCTTCTGTGAATGTAGCAGCCAGGCTCCGCTCTCTGTTTGCGGACGGGAGGATTTGTATCTGTGAAGCCCCGCCCATGGGGGGAGGGGCTTAATGGGGGACCGTCTGATTAGATCAGTTAAGCCCATGGGTGGGCGGGGCTTCACGGATTCAAATCGTCCCGCCCCCAAACAGAGTAGCAGAGCTCGGCTTCTTGCTACAGGGGTCCCGCGTGCGCTTTACATGCCCTCCCAAAACATTTCACTTAATTTTCCCGTCCCCCCGTAAGCGCAGCCGAGCCCCCCCTCCACTTGCAAGCTTCCTTTCCAACCGGGGCCGGGAGCTTTTTGTAAGTAGACAGTGGGGCCCCCGCCACTGTCTTAAAGAAAATGGGGCCGCGGCTGTCACGTGGGTCGGCGGGGGCCCACCGGAGGGTTCTCCCATCCTCCGGTGGGCCGTCCGACGTGGACAAAACCTAGCATTTATGTGACTAACCCGCACTGGGCGTGACTAATAGGGTTATTTTTTGGGGAGTTTTTAAAAACCCACTCCAAAATTCCCTAAAATTAAGCTAGGGGGTTATTTTTGGAAAAACACGTTTTATCAATCTGCCAGCTCTTCGCTCTAAATATCTGCAATCAAAAGGCATGTTCATGGGGACAGGTTTCCCCATAAATAACTTGAAATTACCGGCTTTCTGGGGGCCTGCTGCACTTTTCTTGGACCATGCTACACACTTGAATGTAATTGTGTTACAGGCACCTCTGTTTTAAGACATTACTTCCAGTGGTATAATGAACTTATGTCAATGATATTCCTCCCTTCCCCAGAAAACTTGGGGTCTCTGATCTCTTCCCCGCTCCCCCTGCCCCCTTAACTTTCCCAAAAATTCACTCTCCAAAGCCCGTTTAACTTTAAGCCACAGTTCTACACCTTCTCCGTCAGTCCACCAGCAGATCCAGCTGTTACTGCAACGTCTAGGGTAGATACTCTGGTAGAAACCCCAGGTTTTAGCTCTACAACAGCTTACAAAAATAAAAAAAAATGGGTCCCAGTTGCCATTGCTGTGTCACCCTTAAATAAATGGTTTTTACCTACCAAGGCCAGGCCCCCTCAGTGCACTCCCTTGGTCGACCGGTCCCTTGTGCTCCTACAATATATTCATTTCATTTACATCAAACTGCTACATTCTGTAACTTTGCAGCTTCCACTGCAAAAGAGGCGCATGAGAAAAAACATTTCTCAAGATAACAGTTCTCATTTTGTGTTACACGTGGCAGTCTTTAAGGAGGATGGCTGCGTACTATATTGGTGATCTTCCTTTAACCTTTTAAATTTCCCCTAACTTTGAATGGAACTAAAAACTTTCAATTTTTAAAAAATTTTTTTTTGGATGCTGACCCCCCTCATAATCAATATTCTTTGTGTAAAAAGGGTAAAGACCACATTGAGAAGGACCCCAAAAATACATTGTGTGGCCCCTTTTCCAACAAGAGGTACTCCTCATTTAAAGTGAAAAGCTTTAGTTCCCCTGTGTATGTGAGCATTTAGCAGATCGCGGCCAAATACTATAGAGAATGCTGGCCCATTGATAATAAGCTGTGCTGCCACTGAGCAAAAGAAGGAGGCAAATAACAGAGCCAGTTATGTAAATGTGGCACAATCCCTAGTGGCGTGGGGGTTTGCTGGTCTGCTGCTCGGTAAGTCGTAGGGCGACTTAACTTATGAAGCAGGAGTTGCAGAAACTGTAGCCGGCATCCCTTGGACGAATGGAAGGCAAGAAAGGAATGAGAGAGTGTGCAAAAAGTGAGGGAGTCCTCCTCCTATATGTGAGTGCCAGAACAGAACAGATGTCCCTGACTGACAACAGGGAGCCGCAGTCACATGGGGAAAAAGTGGGGAGCTGCATAAACCCTTTTGCTGCTTGGGGAGCACAAAAAGAGGGATCTTCCTCCCAATGAAAGACTGCAACGAACCCCTGGGTGATGGGAATTGTGTGCATTGAAGGAGAGTCAGTCTGTCTTATCATCAGAGAGGTCTGTGAGAGAAAATGTGGGGTGCTGAAGCCACTGGGTCATGAACAAAGCTGCGTGCCACTAGAAATTTCAAAATTTTTAATGGGCCCTCCTCCCCGCTCCATAAACAAAAATAATGCATTACGTGTATCTCTGTTGCATTTTTGTTGGGGGAAAGCGGAAAAAATTTCAACCTTTCCACATTCATCACTTTGCCTGAAAACTTCCTTATTATATCACACGCTAGACACTTCCCACATTCATAACATACAAGCTAGACACTTCACACATTCATCACTCACACCTAGACACTTCCCCATTATCCTTACTGCTAGACACTTTCCCCCATTTCATCTTTCCTTGACATTCCCACATTCTCATCATACCTAGAAATTCCCACTTTTTCCTCAAGCTAGACACTTTTCCCACATCTCACTTCATGCGGGCACTTCCCCCCATTCATCACTCACAGGTAAAACTTTCCCCCCCTTCATCCCTTAAAAAGCAGACACTTCCTTATTTTAACACTCACAGTGACCTTTTCCCCA
This sequence comes from Phyllomedusa bahiana, assembly GCA_025379985.1. Taxonomy (NCBI): domain Eukaryota; kingdom Metazoa; phylum Chordata; class Amphibia; order Anura; family Hylidae; genus Phyllomedusa; species Phyllomedusa bahiana. The sequence goes on along the minus strand of JAODAL010054126.1, from coordinate 4,715 downwards.
ATTTTATCCTTAACGCAGACATTCACATTCACTTTCATGCTAAACCCCTTCCCAATTCTCACTTTACTGCTAGACACTTCCACATTTTCTCATAGTAGACCTTCCCCTTTTACTCCTTTGTAACACTTCCCACATTCACACTCACAGTAGACACTTCCCCCCATTCATCCTTAATGCTAGCACTTCCCACATTTATACTCCGGGTGACATTCCCATTCATCATTCAGCTAAATTCCCAATTCATCATCATACCTAGACATTCCCACATTAACACCACACCTGACACTTCCCCCCATTTATACTTAAGCTTTGACCTTCCCCACATTCTCACTTACACTAGACACTTCCCCCAATTTATCCTTAAACCCCTAGACACTTCCCACATTCATAACCTACCCTTCACTCCAAATTTTATCACTCTTCGCTGAAATTTTCCCCCCTTTCAACTCATACCCAGCACTTCCCCCATTCACCCTCACACCTAGACCCTTCCCACTTCTCACTTACTTTTGCATTCCCCATTATCCACGGCTAGACACTTCCAAATTCCCCACTTTTCACGCTAGATACTTCCTTATTCACCCATCGCTGCACTTCCACTTATCCTTAATGTGACACTTCCACATTCTCACCACCCTAGACACTTCCCAAAATTTATCATTAACGCTAGACATTCCTACATTCATCACTCCACGCTAAAACTTCCCCCCTTCATCACTCAACGCTGACATTCCCCATTCATCATCCCGCAACACTTCCACTTTTCACTCACACGCTAGAAAAATTTCCCACAATTCTCCCAACGCTTACATTTCCCCATTTATCGTTACCGCTAGACACTTCCCCACTCACTAAACGTAGACACTTCCCACATTTATCATTCCGTAGCATTCCCCCATTCTCACCACCGCTCACTTCCCACATTATCACTCACAAGCTAGAACTTCCCCTTTCAAACTCACACGCTAGACACTTCCCACATTCATCACTCACACGCTAGACACTTCCCACATTCATCACTCACACGCTAGACACTTCCCACATTCATCACTCACACGCTAGACACTTCCCACATTCATCACTTACACGCTAGACACTTCCCACATTCATCACTCACACGCTAGACACTTCCCACATTCATCACTCATACGCTAGACACTTCCCACATTCATCACTCACACGCTAGACACTTCCCACATTCATCACTCACACGCTAGACACTTCCCGATATTCTGAGGTTAGTGGACTGCAATTATTTGATTGTTTTCATAATAGATTTTACTTCTTTTTTTATTGTGGGAGCATCACCCTATTTTGCATGCACTGAATACTGGTCACTTGTGTACATACTACATATGTACAAATATGGGAAGACATAGGGGATGGCCACATGGCAGGAGCTTCCTGTTGTGTCCTGCTCTCAGCCTGGCAGTGCAGATACTCCTCCACCATCCCGACCTTTATGCAGACACTGAGCCGCAACACTTACAGGAGTTGGAGGCTATTGTAATTCATGTGTGTCAGCATGGTTTCCTGGAGGGGATGAGATGGGCTGCTAAAAGAGTAGCTCTTTTACAATACTTTTTGCAGCCCTGTATAGCAGTGTAGGGACTGGACTGCCCCCTAGTGATGCAACACATCTTATGACAGGGCAGGGCAATGCAAATTAAGTTCCTTTTCATTGCCACCTGGGCCCCCCATGAGGGTGGGCCCCATAGCCGTCACTACGGCTGCTACGGCGGTAGTTCTACCACTGTGTGCCACATTTTCCCCACCAAAAGCTGGACACTGGAACAGGGTGGTTTCTGCAGTAGAGCAAGGAGTGGTGAAAGTACTCAAGTTTTAATTAACAAGTAGCTAAAGTGACCTTAGTGACTATAGTGACGAGGCTGTGAGAGGGAGTAAAACCATAACAGAACCACCAACCAAAGATCACTATGAACAAGTATTGTTATATATTCAAATAAACTCATTGGTAGAGAGCTAGGACTCTGTCGCGCCACTTATTGGATATAATGTTCCTCAAGTCACATCTCACTCACTGAGCATTGCACTCTGACTGGGAGTAAGAGCCATACCAGACAGTTGTTTTGGGGTGTGCCCTTCATCATTGCAGAGTAGAGTACAGATTGGCTCCGTAAGAGGCTCTAGATGTAGCTAAAGAGGGTTCATATCCTTCATTAGGGAGAGGCACCATGTTAGTGTGTGGTGTCCTTTACACCTTGGTCATGCCAGTGTCATCTAAATATATTTAAATAAGCTCTTGGGAAAAGAATTAGGACCTAATGGATGGAGGTGTGAAACTTGTAACATAGGCTGAACCATTGTAAAGTGTATATGGTCTTCGACCATCATACACCAGTGTCTCTATGTGATTCAAATTTTTTTTTATTTTTTTTCAGCAAATTGGGAAATGACTTGTTGTGCTTTTATTTCTGTGTGAAAGTGGGACAATCACTGCTGGTCCAATCGCCTTTCCAACTGAAGCTCATAGAATTGTTTTTTTCCATAGTTTGGGTTTAATACCACCATCCTTTGATTCTTTTATTATGACCTGTCCTATTATAAAAAAAAAATAATGTTCCGCACCATAACAATAGTAAATATATCAAAGGGAAAGCGGAAAATGAGTTTCACGCCCGAAGGAGAACCCGGGGGTCAGTAAAAGATTTTAAACCCGCTCGCTTCCCGCATCAGGAGCATGCTCCCGCCCTCAAATTTCCCCTGGTTTCCCCCATTTCCAGAGAGACAGGCTGGGTTTGGGTTATCCCTTTTATTGACAGTATCTCAGTCTACTCTGGATAAAGCCTGTCACACGAGCCAATAGGAGGGCCCTGAAAGGAAGCTCCCAGTCAGTTTTCAGGGGTGGTGTCCGGGCACTCATTTTTTAACCTGTTGAGATCTTCCAGGCTTGCCTGTGATTTTCCTGGCTGGGGTTTAATACCTTTGTTTTTTGTAAGTTTTTTATCTTTGGTTTCCCAACCTCGGCTTTTTTCTTTACTTCGGCTTTCTTCCTGTTTAGTACTTTTTCTCCCAGCCCCTTTGACCCTTTGGTGGGCTTTTTCGTTTATTCTCTTGGTTTTCTGAAATTTTTGGCCTGACGTAACCCGTTCTTTTTGATCCGACTGTTTGACATTTCCCTTTCAAACTGACGACCCAACACTTAGACGTAGGGACTGTCGCCCAGTTGGGGTCTGACATCTAAGGCAGCTCGCCAAGTTGACAGGGATAGTGGGCTGGGTCCAGTTAGGGCTCACTGCACCTCCCTTGACGTGACACCAGGTCTGTAAAAATATGCAATAAATTGAAAAAGGGCAACATTTCAAAAAAGATGCAGAAGTTTATTTACCCAACAACAGCAGTTTCAGCCCTAAACAGAGCCTTTTTCAAGCTAAAAACACAGTGCCATCAAGTGATATACTGTATATAGTGAAAAAAACGGCATCAGATAATTATTAATATACAATATCTCAAAGTAAATACAATTATAAACAAAAAATATATTATCACATAGTGTAAATATGGGACAGGTATAATAATGTTCATTGTGTACATAAAAGGGCACATGCATGAAAACTGTCTAGGTCTAAGACTTTCTTGCTCATAGCAACCAATCAGAGCTCCCCTTTAATTTCTTCAGAGCACTATATGAAATGAAAGGGGAGGTCTGAGTGGTTGCTATGGGCAACAAAGAAAGTCTTAGACCTAGACAGTTTTTATACATCATTTCCCCAAAAGTGTTAAAAAAGAATCTATAGTGGTATACCATACATTATAAATATCTAATTACACCAATGAAGACCATATCAATCACGTTTGTGAATATATATAGGCAATAATTTAAAACAAAATAGACACTGCTTACTGACTGGATGGGAAACAGGCTACCCACTGCTCTGGCTTCTCCAAAAATGAAGACAAAAAGAAATAATTATATACAAAAAGTCATCATATAAAGGAGACTGAAATGGAGCAGGCAGCAGCAAGGGAACCAGTCCAGCAGCATTCTAGATACACATTTTCAAATCTAAAAAAATTAAAAATTAATAATCAGAAACTAAAAGCAAATCAAAAGTATATAGAGATATATATACTAGCACTGTCTGTGCTAACTTACTCAAAAGGACTGATATGTACTAGAAAACAAAGGCACTAAGGTAAGTTTGAAATACAGAACTCCTCAATGGCACATTTGGGGAAATATTTGAAATTGAAGGTTAAAGGGGTTGTCTCTACGTTAATTCATCTTACCTCAGTACTGTTTTCTTGGTTTCATTTCGAATTCAGGGGCGTGTTTACTGCCTTCCACTAGGCTGCAGTAGAAGCAAGGTCTATAGCTATAGCAACCAGTGCTGGCAGCCAATCAGGAGAGACCAAACAAGTCTGTCGCTATAGTGACCTGAGGAGCTGATGCAGCCAATACAAGAGGGGATATCTAGGAATAGGTAGGACACTGTTAATGGACATATATTGCAAAGTGACTTGTTTTTGCAAGATCTTTAATAAAAATGCAGTCCTTGTAGTGAGACACACCCCTTTAAAATCTCATCGGATTAAGAATATTTAATCTATGAATCCATTGCAGCTCTTTACGTTTCAATATAAGGGTACGGTCTCCACCTTTTTGGGCCAATTAAAGACATTTATTTATTTTAAAAATCAAAAATTTTTGAAAGGTCCCCCCACCCAAAAAAAAAATAAAATAAAAATTTTTT
>JAODAL010054125.1:0-24830 GCA_025379985.1 Phyllomedusa bahiana | reverse complement strand
TTTTTTTTTTTTTTTGCCTCCTTATTCATCTATCATAAGATACATTTTTTGCAGTGAAACTTCCTGCTAGTTAGATTGTCAGTGGTTCTCCAGCATATATTTCTTACAACTCCTAGACTGCATTGCAATCTAGTCCTTCCTTCCAAAGTTATCACTACTAGGGTCTATGTGCTGACAGTGTGCCCCCAGCTCTGCCCTTGCTGTCATGATAATGATAATAGCTAGGATTCATGAGTCAATATGTAAACTGTACAGAACTGCAGTTTTCATTTTCATGACAGCAATACAACCACCTCCCCAGCTCTGAATTGCTGTTCTCTGCTCCCATTACTGTTAGTAAGTCCTGCCGGCAGGACTCATTCATAAACAAACAGTTCCCCTTCACCTGTAGTTTCTCTCCTGTAATTACTTCTATTCATTTTCAATCTGCAGGGTGGCAAGAGTGAATGCAGCAGATTGCAACACTGCAGGGGAGTGTTCCTGAGCTGAGCCCACCCTCTGAGGCAAGTGAGGCCATGAGATCAATGAATGTCACATGGTTGCAGGAGATAGAGGAGGACAGGGCTCTTTGGTTCTGCACAACATGACCCTGAGCAACGCCTACCCTTTCTGCTGTAGTAAATACCCCATTCCCACCCGTATCCTCCTAAATAAAGACAAGACACCTATATGGATATTTTGGCCACAGCAGCCATTTTATTAAACACACAAATAAATAACAAATAAATAACAACTGATTACCCCTTCAAAGAGAAATCCATCCCCAAACCCCATTTGCACTAAACCAAACACTCAACAACTTTCCGAACACTAAAAGAACCCCCACTTGGGGCTGAGGTCCTTGGAGCCAAACAATATCCAATCAACCCGGGGTCTGGCGAGAAGAAAAAAATCCTCTTTCTCTCCGCAGTTTGTTTGCCCCCAGCCGTCACCCCCGGCTTTAGGGCACCAAAATTCCTCTTTTTCCGCAGTTTTGCCCCCAGCCGTCACCCCCGGCTTCAGGGCACCACAAGCCACCTCAGGCGGCTAACCATTCCATCACCTGCTCCCAAGGACACCGCCCTGTGGAGCCCCAACCTTCGCCAGACCGGTCCAAACAAGAAAAACTGGGAGCCAAGCCGAGCCTGACTCCCCCGCTAATTTCCACAGACCCCAAGGACCCCAACCCGCAGCTGCTGTGACAATCAGCCACTTCACCCACCATGAATGCCTTCAAACCGTACTCTACCAAAAAACTGCCGCACCACCCAAACCCCCCACCGCCATCACATTAACACCACCACTTGTTTTATAAAGCCGGGCCTCGGGCGGCGCGGGCAGTCGCGCGTGTCAGAACAGTGAACAGTCCCACCCTCCGGCCCGAGCGTTCAGAGACAGTGCTGCCCAGAGGTAGTGGAACGGAGCGCCGCTTGCTCCGCCTTGCTACTTCCCCTGCTGACGCTCTGTGGTCACGTGGGCGCGCATGGTGACGTAACATCACCGCGCCGCCCGCGCTGAGCATAGAGGCTGCAGAGAGGCTGCATCGGGGGAGCGTGGACCGAGGTAAGTTAAATATTTCTTATTTTACCTGCTCCTAAGTCGCCTGTATACCCCCTAGCCTGCCTGTCTATACGCCCCCATAGCCTGCCTGCCTATTACAGCCCCCTAGCCTGCCTGCCTATTACAGCCCCCTAGCCTGCCTGCCTATTACAGCCCCCTAGCCTGCCTGCCTATTACAGCCCCCTAGCCTCCCTGTATACCCCCTAGCCTCCCTGTATACCCTCCTAAGCCTGCCGTATACCCCCAAAGCCTGCCGTATCCCCCCAAAGCCGTCCCTGTAAATCCCCCTAGCCTTCCTATACACCCCCAGCCTTTCTTTACACCCCCTAAGCCTGCCTGTACACTCCCTAAGCCTGCCTGTACACCCCCTAAGCCTGCCTTTATACCCCCACAGCTTGCCTTTATACCCCCCCAGGCTGCCTTTATAGCCCCCTAAAGGCTGCCTGTATAGCCCCTAAAGCCTGCCTATATAGCTCTAAGTCTGCTTGCCTTAATAGCCCTATAGCTACCGTGAAGCCTGTCTGCCTATATAGCCCCTATAGCCCCACCCTGTCTACTTATATGGGGCCCCTTTAGCTGCCTAAACCCTACTTATATGGCCCCTATAGCCCACCTAACCCCGGTCTACCTATATGGCTCCCTATAGCTACCTAATCCCTGCCTGCCTATATGGGCACTCTATTGGCTACCTAAACCTTGGCTATTTGGGGCCCAATATATCCTATTTAAACCTGCCTCCCTAAATGGACCCCATATAGCCAGGGGGGAAAGGTGCCGAAAAGCCCCAGGATTCTAAGATATTTTGTGTCTAAATCTGCAGGGACAAGTGGTTCGGGAGATGTCATCATGTTTGGGGGACGGGACCGGATGCAGAACAAAAGGGAAAGTCAACGACTGGTCAGAGAGACGTCCCCCGTGATCACAAGATTTTAACTGCACTGAAAATCCCCTTATAATGTCTACAGATTCTGTGTACACTGGTATATACCACTATATGGTCACTAAAGGTCGTAATATTGGTCTTTGTGTACATGATCAGTAAAGGTAGGGGTATATTTAGTCACTATGTGGTGGTAATTTGTGTCATGTTTCTGGTGTTAAAATCAGGTCCATATGTAGTTAGTGTTATTGGGTAAAAGTTGGTTTTTGGTATAATGGATTTGTTTGGTAGCAGTATGATAGTGAGATGTAGAGTGAGGTATTTGCCCCTTGTATTATCTACATTATCTAGCAGCATGTCCTGGTACATGGTCGTGGTCAGGGAGGTGGGCGAGGGGGGGGGGATAGGGGCCCCATCCAAAAGTTTGCTTTGGGGCCCTGGCTTCTCTAGTTACGCCCCTGTATGGAACCAAATAACTTCAGGAATGAAAGACAAAGGACAAAGAGAACCCAATATTCTGGACACAGTTGAACTCTAGTTTACTATGTAAACTAAGTAATATCTGAGATTTTTAGACAGCCCACATAGTAACACACAATCTCAATTTAGAGGAAAGAGCAGTAGGGATTATGGACACATGAGGTTACAGTCAGAAAGCATGGACAAATTCTTCACCATGATTAGAGAAGATGGTACCTATCAATATACAGAGGAAGTTATGCATATCATAAATGGTTTCAACCTTGTATCATCCACACAACTAAACCTTTTTCTGGACAATACCAAAATGACTACCTTCTACTGTGCTGTCAAATAGTCTCCAAAAAATGGGAATCTCACAAGAGAACAGAGAGTGACTTCTGATCACTATATTTACTATTTTGCCATAGGCAAACTTAAACTCTATCAGTTCTCTATCTATAAAACACTAAAACATAACTTTTATTATGTCTCTTAACCTCTATACACACTATTTAAAAACCTGATTTCTAACCTCACCATTTAACCCTTTCTACTTCTGAAGGAAGGAGCAGCTCCTTTTGCACTATCAAGTCCGGTGGAACCCCTCCTACCAACAGGAAAGCCTTATGTATTCAGCAATTTATTAACTCCAGTGAGGGATCCCAAGCCTCCGACTAGGGCAATCGTCCCTAATCTAATGGACACAAGACAAATAAGGCTCTCTTTTGACACCCTCTGCAGCGGGTGGCACTTGTAGACGGAGGTGAGAAATTACAATTTTAAACATTATGCCTGACCTCCCCAACATGTTTCACCAGCTAACCTGGGTTCTTCAGGGGTTAGAGGTCATCAGAGGTTAGAAATCAGGTTTTTAAATAGTGTGTATAGAAAGGGTTTAAGAGTATGTTGAGGGGATTTTTATCGACAAAGTTGAAATCGGCAAGGTTTTTACGGTGATCGAAATTTCCAGATCATGCGATAATTAAGGTTAAAATCTGTGCATCATCTATTAAGATCTCGCCTTTTTCGGCGCTTCCTGTAATTTTGGCGGCCAGCAAATGAGATTAATAAATAGAGCAGGGTGAGATGTTTGTGCGACGTAAAGACTGGGATGTGTATTTGGTTTCGATTGGCTGGAAAAATCACTGAACCTCGTTTTAAAATAGAACAGCGTTTCCTTTTCAGCCTCAGTGTCTCTCAGCGTCCTCATGGGGATGGGGATCCCCTGCCTGTGGCCAAACAGCTCAGCAAAAATTATTCTATTTCTGCACAGAAAAACCCTCTACTTTTACCCTGTGATCCTTCCAATTTAGTTAGATTAGAGTTTTGGGAAATTTTTAGTATTTAAGCAAAGAATTTTAAAGCAGCACCCTACCACTGTAAAAAAATGGCGGTGGGGGGGGGTGGGGGGGGGGCCGGGCGAACACATACAAGCTCAAATCTAAAAAACACGGGAATAAATTCCCAAGATTTAGTGTAGACATTTAAAGTGGAATATCTTTATTATTAAAGTTTTGCAAATTGAAAAAAATTTTCCGGGAATATTGGGCACCTGAACTTAAATTGGATAAACATCATTTCTAGTAACTGCAGGTCTTTTTTGTTAGCTGAAAAAACTCCATTTTTATTATCTTTAATACATTTCAGATGGGGTTTTTCAATTTTCCCCCATTACACCTTTTGACTTTTTGATATATCCCCCTTTTGCACTTAAATTACAAACCTGCAATCTTGAAGTAAGCACAGGTTGTTTGTTGCCAAAATACCGAGTTATCGTCGAAAACAGTCACAGGTATACGTGTTTTTTTGACTTTTGCGCACCCAGCACTGTTCATTGACGCAGCATCTACGTAAATCTTAAAACAAGCAATTCTATAGTACACTCACAGGTGATTGGAAAGGAGCAAAAAATACCGTTTATTATATCAAAACATAACATTACGTGTTTTTAGACTTTTTCGCACGCCATCACTGTTCATTGACGCAGCATCAACGTAAATCTTAAAACAGCAATTCTATATTCACCAAAGGTGAATTTCAAAGGGTGCAAAAAATACCGTTTATTATATCAAAACAATAACAGTTTACTGTGTTTTTTGACTTTGCGCCCCCAGCACTGTTCATTGACGCAGCATCTTCGGAAATCTTAAAACAGAAATTCTATAATCACCACAGGTGATATTGAAAAGGTGCAAAAAATACCGTTTATTATATCAAAACATAACAGGTTACGTGTTTTTGTTGACTTTTGCGCACGCCCAGCACTGTTCATTGATGCAGCATCTACTAAATCTTAAAATAGCAATTCTATATTCACCACCAGGAGAATTGAAGAAGGTTGCAAAAAATACCGTTTGATATCATAACTAAACATATACGTGTTTTTTGACTTTTGCGCACTGGCCGAGCACTGTTCATTGACGCAGGCATCTACGTAAATCTTGAAACAAGCAAGTTCCTATAAATCACCACAGGTGAATTGAAAGGTGCAAAAAATACCGTTTATAATATCAAAACATAACAGGTTACGTGTTTTTTTTGAACTTTTTGCCGCACGCAGGCCAGCTACTGTGTTCATTGACGCAAGCATCTACGTAAATCTTAATCAACAGCAATTCTTATATTCACCACAGGTGAAATGAAAGGTGCAAAAAAATTGGACCGTATAATAGTACCAAAACATAGACAGATACGTGTTTTTTGGACTTTTTGCCCAGTCCAGAAATTTGTTGATAGACACCTTGCAGTTAGAATTTGAAATCCAGCAATTTTTGTTTTTGTTAGAGGGATTTGAGAATAGCTGTGATTGCCGTCCTTTTAATAATAGACTTTCAAAACTAGTCCATACTTCTCAATTTTTTTTTATATTTCTGAACATGGAGCGAAATGCAGGTGGTAAGCGAGCAAAGAGGGGGTACACATGAGGTAGAGGTACTATAGAAGGTGCTCCTTCCAGTCTGGCGACAACGCCGCATGCCAGCCGGATCGTCAGTTGCAGGGACCGTCAGGCCTGTCATCGTCTGGTTCAGGGCCATGTGAATCTAAGTAACGGAACACGTCGCCATCTGTCCTTCAGTGGTTTAATGCAACCTGCATCTAGCAGTCTTATACCTCCTCAGTCCTCGCAGTCACGGCCACAAATGTCGTCATCAGCATCATCAGCACCTGTCCAACATGAACCCCAAATGTCAACTCGTGTACCCACCACTGTGGATAATCATTTCTGAAGACCTCTTTGATGACAAAATGCGTTGGGTCAGAAGCATGATTAAAAGATCAAAGGCCAAAAAGGATGGATTTTCTCTGCTCTTACGCCCAAGTTTAGACTGAGCCTCAGAGGAGGTGAAGAAGCCGGTCAATCGGCAAATAATCCCTGGCGGTTCGCAACGCCTTCAGTGACCCTTGCTTGTAGCCCGCAGCTTCTGGATGCAGAAAGTCTGACGACCAAGTCACTGGTGTTGATGATGAAAGAATGATTCGACATTGCGGATCCATCCTGGTCTTTTCCGCAGAATTTCCATGCAGCGCTTCATCAGTGGACAGAGGAGGAAGACGATGGGGTAGTGTCCAATATGGTCCCGACACAAAAAGGGAGAGGGGCGGTCGAGAAGTCCGCTGATATGATTCCGCCAGCCACGGTTCAGCAAAGCCCCGCCCACGCTTATCGACGTCAAAAAGGTCCAGGACCTCTCAAGCCTGGGCCCTTCTTTGAGCAAGCCTCTGATTCACCCAGCGTTGTCATTGCAGCCTTTGCCGAAAACCAATAAGTAGAGGCAAGAACCTTAAGTGGTATAACCAACACCAAACATGTCTAGTCACGGGTGCAGCGAATGCATGAGTTTGAAAAATGGAGGAGCACTTGTCCAAAAAAGGCAGACCGCGCCGGGCTCCAACCACTGTCACAACCCTCTGTCCTCCGCCTGCCTCTCCCCCGCCACCACCAACGGTTCCTCAGCTGCCCATTTCTCCTCCTGAGGTCAATGATCAGGATCATCCTCCGCTTCAGCTCCACCGTCGCCCGAGTACCACCAGCACCACCAAGACCCATCCCAACCCATTCCTCCTTCCGCCAGTTTTTTGACTACCTGCACTCCGTACAGCGCCAGTCTAGCAAGCCCAGCCTTCTGTCTTCCAGGTTTGTGATGCAGAAGAAACACTTTAACCCAAACCATCCCAAAGCCAAAAGCCTGAATGTTCGGCATTGCCAGGCTTTTTGGCCTTGGAAATGTTGCCTTTTCCGTCTGTGGAACACAGATGGGTTCCGCCACGTCATGGCCCTCGCTTGCCCCCCATAACTCAATGCCGAGCAGCATTTCTTTGCCAGAAAATCCGTCCCTGCACCGGGGGCCGCGGGGCGCAGCCCACTGTCATCTAAAATTTCAAGTGCGTTGTCCTGCATCTGTGTCGGAAAAGTCCATCACACCACCAACACAATGGACTAGTAAGCACGGCCAAGGCCACTATATCTCTTGAACAGCTCACTGGGTGGCTGGGTGGATGTCTCTGGGGGTGCGTGGCTCTCACTCGGCACACGCTCTTCAAAACGCAGGATGTGCAGGGCTCTTTCCCCCAAGGTCCTCTGGTGCATCACGGCCCACAGACAACCAGGCGTGTTGAAATTAATCTGCCTTGAGACCGTCCACACACAGGTCGGAAGCTGTGGACGGCTCTAAGCAGCACGAGACCCGAGCGCTGGCTGGGTGACAAGAACCTTGTGCCAGCCAAGGTGGTGGTGCGATTACAAGGCGAAATCTGCTGGCCGCCCTAAGATCGGTATGTCCTGAGCACATCCCTTGCCTGCACATGTCATGAACCTTGTCGACCAGAAATTGTCTAAAGAGCTACCCGGGTCTGGACTGCCTGCTGAAGAAGGCTCGAGTCTGAGTTGGCACTTCCGCCGTTCGCACCCTGCTGTCGTCCCGCCTGCTGGTTGCAGCGTCACTCGGCCTCCCCCGTCAACCGTCCAACCCCTCTCATGTTGACGTGGACAACACGCTGGAATTTCCACCCTCCCATGCTCCAGTGATTGTGGCAGCAGCGCAATGCCATTACGCAGTACGAAAGTGACACATGGCCTGACAACAGCGGTACGAACTCGGTTGTTGAACCACCGAGAGTGAGGCAGGTGAAAGAGCTCTGCACCATCCTTGGCCAGTTTTGAAGAAGCCACCAAATGGCCAGTGCAGACATGCCCTTGTCATGCTTGAGCAATGTGGTGATCTTTAGTTCTGGAACGATCGTTGGACACTCTGAAACAACAGTCCCGGACAGCGACGGAGAGAGAAGACGGACACAGAAAAAAATGCGGAACACGGAGCCCGTTTCTCTCCGTCAAATCCACAAGGCCCGACAGTTTCACAATTTTCATCGGTCTTCATTAGGCAGTGGTTCGGGGTCCAGAGTTAGAGCAAGGTGGCGCATCAGCTCTAAGGTGCATCATCCTCAGGCAAGTCAGGGCTGTGTTGAAGGCAGTGCCGGAGGCAGCAAGGATGAGGAGGAGGAGTTATCCTAGACACCGATGTTACGACTCCCTCCTTGGTCGATGAAAGAGGTTGGCGCGAATTTTAGGCGGAGTAGGAAGATGAGGAAGATCAGTGTGCTAGTGCCCCTACGACCCAGAGGCTGGAAATCAAGGCTCCATCTCTCACTGAGGCTTTGGATGCTCTACTCATTTCCTCCAACATGATCCTCGCAATTAAGGCCTCAAAATGAACAACAGTTACTGGGTGGCCACCCTCCTGATCCCCGGTACAAAACAAAAATCAGCACTTTCCTTCCACCCACACCAAATAGAGATAAAATGCAGGAAATGGAGACCTTGCTGATGATCAACTGAGACAACTGTAGGGCCTGCTTCACGTTCCCAAATGTCACGGTGGAACAACATCAGCGACGTGACCGCAAAGTAGAGTGCCAAGTAGGCGTCAGCGACAGCAGCATGGCAAGTGGCAGAAGCGCTAATGGGTGACCTCGGCAATCTTTGTTTACCACCTCACTCAACGCATGCAATGCAGGCACACATCCCCAAACACAGATACCAGCCTTAAAGATCATGGCGTCACGACTATCTGCGTCTCAACAACCGATGGTTTTTTATTGGCGATGTGGTTCCGGACCAATAGACTTCTGGGTATGCCAAAATGGATGAATCCCGAGCTTGCTCGTCACGCCATAGAGGTGTTGTCCCTGCCCACAGCCAGCGTCATATCTAGCGCGGACCTTCAGCACAGCTGAGGAAGTCATTACAGCAAACCATCCGCATTCCACAGAGATTGATCGTTGACTTTCATCAAGATGATCGGCATGGATCTCTGATGATGTTGTGGCCCCGAAATGGCCCGAGGTCACCGATTAGTTTGCCAGTTCTAACGTCACATTACTTATCAAACATAAATGGTCCTCTTGAAAACTTTTTTTTTAAAATGATCATTTCTTACTGCAAATTTTTAAATCTCTTTTTCCCAACCGTTCAATTGTTAGGTTTTGCTGTGAGGTAGAACTGTAAAAGACAGCAAGGTTTCATGACAACACCGTATTCGCCATATACTCCCTTTATCTTGAGAAGTTTTCGGATTGTTTTCCCACATGTTGTTATAGAGGTCATGAGTTTTGCTGTTAGATACAGCAATAATCATGGTCCTGTGTGAACAGAAAAAGTGGCTTCTAAGTAGCATTTCCCCTCACAAGTTTTCAATAGTGGCTGAGAAGGTCCATATTTAATAATTTTTGGGTGTCATTTAGCATTGAGATACAGCTATAATCATTGGTCCTTTGTAACAGAAATTGGCTTCTAAGTGCATTTTCTCCCTCACATTTTTTTGAACAGTGGCTTATAGACGATTTTTAAATTTTTTGGGTCAGCAGTGGCATTGAGAAATGCAGCAATACTACAGGTCCTATTATAAAAAAATGTTTTGTTTTCCTTACTGAGAACATTTTGTTCATCACAATTGACCAAAGTGTGCTCAAGGGTCATCTTTTGAATTTTTGGGGCATTTTGGCGTGTGACATGCAGCGTATACTACAGGTCCTATTCTAAAAAATGATTTGTTTTCTAACAGACATTTTGTTCATCCACAAATTTTCCAAGAGTGGCTAAAGGTGAAGGTGCAGTCAGAAACAGGAAATAGGTAGGACACTGTTAAGTGGACACATATTGCAAAAGACTTGTTTTTGTCAAGATCTGTTAAACATAGCTAACAAGTCCCTGTATTGTAGACAACCCATTTAATACAATGAAAAAAAGAGAAACAAAGACATGGTGTGATTCCATCCTATTGTTAAAAATGTGTATTTCCTAGAATTAAAGTACTAAAAAACTAGCATGTAAACAAAATAGCTGTTAAAAAAATTCCTCTGAACATTACAAGGGAGGGTACAGGAAAACTTGACCAGAATGTATGTTTATATCAGAGGACATGGAGTAATGGAGCACGGACATGAGAACAAAGGTACGATACCATTTCCTCCATCTCATTGAGTAAAATGAGAAAAAGAAAGCCAAGGATAGAAGGGCACCTTGTTTGTAACAGGAGCGTAACTCCACCAGTATATACAAGATGAAGCTCAATTGGTTCCAACACTCATACGGGAGGGTCCAAGCGCTGCCCAGGTATTGACTGTGTACAGAGGAAGGTGGGAGGGTTCTCACACTTTCCGCTTCTACCGGCACTCTGCTTTCAGCACACAGTTTCACGATTGCTGCCGTCAATCAGGGCATTTTAACCTGCGTGTTAATACAATGACGGACGCCAGCCTGGCTTTCACCGCACCCACTGTAACACCGGCCCTGGGTCATGCGTGGCCCAGGACAGTATAGTCAATGTCAAGTGAAACTAAAATGGTTGTTGAAAGACTCCTTTTTTCCGGCACTTTTTTAAATGTGGGGGTCATGCAGGTTTGGGGCTTCATGCTGTGGCCCAGGACAGGTTATAGGTCCATGTCCATTGAAACTAAAATGTGGTTGAAAGACACCTTTTTATGCCGGCACTTTTTAAATGTGGGGTTCATGCAGGTTTGGGGCTCATGCTGTGGCCTCAGACAGGTATAGTCAATGTCCAGTGAAACTAAAATGGTGGGTTGAAAGACTCCTGTTGTTCAGGCACTTTTTTAAATGTGGGGGGTCATGGCATGTTTTGGGCTCAGTGCTGTGGCCCAGTACAGGTACAGTCCAATGTCCATTGAAACTAAAAGTGGTGGTTGAAAGACTCCCTTTATCCGGCACTTTTTTTAAATGTTGGGGTCATGCAGGTTTGGGGCTATCGCTGTGGCCCAGGAAAGGTATTAGTCCAATGTCCATGAACTAAAATGGGTTGGTTGAATAGACACCTTTTTCCGGCACTTTTTTAAATGGGGGGGTCATGGATGTTTGGGGCTCATGCTGTGGCCTAGGACATGGTATAGTCAATTTCCAAGTGAAACTGAAATGGTGGATTGAAAGAACTCCTTTTTTTCCGGCAACTTTGTAAAATGTGGGGGTCATCAGGTTTTGGGGGCTCATGCTGTGGTCCAGGACAGGTATAGTCAATGTCCATTGGAAACTAACTGTGGTGAAAGGACTCCTTTTTTCCGTGCACTTTTTTTAAATGTGGGGGTCATGCGATGTTTGGGGTCATGCTGTGTGGCCCAGGACAGGAATAGTCAATGTCCAGTGAAACTAAAATGGTGGGATTGAAATACTCCTTGTTTTCCGGCACTTTTTAAATGTGGGGGTCATGCAGTTTGGGGGCTCATGCTTTTGGCCCAGGACAGGTATAATCAATGTCCAGTGAAACTAAAATGGTGGTTGAAAATACTCCTTATTCCGGCACTTATTTTAAATGTGGGGGTCATGCAGGTTTGGGGCTCATACTGCTTTCCAGGACGGATATCAATGTCCAGTTTCAAGTAACATGATTGGTTCAAATCATACTCTGCCTACCTGGCACTTTTAAATTTGTGTGATGTAGGTTTAAGGGTCAGGCGTGTGGTACAAGACAGGGATAGTAATTGTCTGTGACTGTTATTTCTGTGACTTTTTATAACCTAAGTGTGTTGCCTAAGATGTAGCACGTATCCATTTTGACTGTTTTGTGGAATGTTAATTTTCAGCTTCTCCACCTGTTTGGGTTTAATAATTAAGGTGTTGGTTCTCGTCCCATAGACTTTAATGTCCATCGCGCATATCGAATGCTCACAATCGAAAAACCTTTATCGATAGCGGCCAAATATCGACTATCGATCGATCTCGATAGCCAACGCAATCGCTCAACACTAGTTAAGAGACATAATAAAAGTTATGTTTTAGTGTTCTACTGTGCTGGTCACTTAAAATACAGGAAGATGGGAATATAGAAAGACTAATCATTTACTATATTTGGTTTAACTGCAGAATTGTTTGAGTACAGAATCTTCTAAAACCCTAATAGGCAACACCCCAGGTACACCTATGACACAATAGACATTGGGGGACATGTCTGAAAACTGTCTAGACTTTTCTTGTTGCCCATAGCAACCAATCAGCGTTCCCCTTTCATTTTATATAGAGCTCTGAAAAAATTAAAGGGGCGCTCTGATTGGTTGGTATGGGCAACAAGAAAAGTCTTAGACCAAGACAGTTTTCAGACATGTCCCCCATTGTCTTCCAACTTTCAGCCCGATGTCCACTACCAGTCGATACAATATTGACAACTATGAATGTGGAGGTCAGGAACATGGCAGAGACAAGATACACATGGAACGCTTTTTCTAGGGCACGGAGGCAACAAAGATCCAGCAGGGAAGTGACGTGGATCCATACACTATATAGGGTCAGCGCCCGGCAATTATCCAATTACCGGCGCGCTGGCCCTTTAAATTTACATGAATGAGCGCACGTGCTAGGGGTTGTGCATGCGCATTCCGGCCAGCAGGGGGAGAGAGCAGGAAAGGAACGCAGTCAAGCAAGTGGATGGAACGGGGGAGCACTATCCGTCCCCACCAAGGACCCAGAGAGAGGGACACGGGTGCGCCCGCGACCCGCGGGCTGGGTCGCGGCACTACCCGTTACAAAATAATAATAATAATTAGAGATGGGCGAATGGATTCTAACGAAGTGGAATTCTTTTAGAATTTCCTGAAAACTTCGATTCTGAACGAAGTTGAAGTTTGGGGTGATTCGCGGGAACGAAGCTTGTTTTTAATTGCTAAAATGGCTGCAAGCACATGGCTTTACATGAGGCAAAGAACTCTGGGAGGAAGAAAGGAGTACCCTAAATGACATGTGCAGAGATGAAGCCAATCAGAGACCGGCAGGATTCTGTGACATCACCGCACTATATAACTCCGGACGCGACGCTGGCAGTTCACATTCCTCTCTCTTTGCCGTGTTGAAGCTGCTGCAGCTCCAGTAGCTGAGATCTCACACAAAAGAACTTTTATACAGCGATTTTTGGGGGTTGTCACAGCTTTTCTCAGAGACTGCTTCTCTTACGTTCTAATTTTGATTTTGTGGGGTATTGGAATTGAAGTCCAGTGTGCGTCCAATTCAGCTGCATATACATTTTAATGCTATCTGCTCAGTTCTAGAGCACATTGAATATCCAAAATCTAAGCCTGTTTTTGCTGTTGTATTCAGTTAA
Source organism: Phyllomedusa bahiana (assembly GCA_025379985.1). Lineage (NCBI taxonomy): Eukaryota > Metazoa > Chordata > Amphibia > Anura > Hylidae > Phyllomedusa > Phyllomedusa bahiana. The sequence goes on along the minus strand of JAODAL010054125.1, from coordinate 11,351 downwards.
AGAAACAGTGTTTTTACAATCCACATACCAGTTAATTTTTGACAGCTCATTTCTTTTGCGCAATTTATATCCAAGGGTTAATTAAGTGGGTTTCTGCTGTTGTAGTCAAGTAAAAGAAATGGTGTTTTTCAATGCCAAAAAAGAAATTTTGCCTGTAGCATATTTCATATCCAAAGGTTAATTAAGCGTTTTTCTGCGGGTGTAGTCAGTAAAATACATGTCGTTTTAACATGCCACATAGCTGTTACTATTTGTCAGCTCACTTATTTTTGCGCAATTTATATCCAAGGGTTAATTAAGTGTGTTTCTGCTGTTGTAGTCAGTAAAAGAAACTGTGTTTTTCAACGCCAAAGAAGAAATTTTTCCTGTACCATAATTTATATCCAAAGGTTAATTAAGCCCGTTTGTGCTTTTATATTCAGTAAAATACACAGTGTTTTTAAACGGCACATACAAGTAAATTTTTTCTGGCCATTTGTGGAGCGCAATTTATATCCAAGGGTTACCAAAGCTTGTTAGTGGGTTCATTTGGAGTCAAATACAGGGTGTTTATTTATCATATACAGATATCTTCAATAAACAGAGGGCGACATGTATGATTGGGATTTGCGCCTGTTTTCTGGTGAAAACTGCGGGTCACCGATTCGAATCCCCTGTCGGACGCAGTGATTCGATGTTAGGCGCAAGCTTCGCCACTTTCGGATGCGCCTAACATGAAGGGGCGTTCAATGGGCACGGTGTGGGCATTCTGGGGCGAGACGCACCACATTCGAATACTCCGAGGCATGCATGATCGCAGGTTGGAAAAGTGTAGAGCATTGCAGCTCCGACAGGCAGACCTAGTTGATTGTGGGTTAAATGAGCCGGAGAAGGCGAAGTGAAGCGAGAACATAATGGAATGGGGCAAAATGTGCTCATGGTCGACTGTTACAACAGTACACAGCTCTCAGCTCTGTGAGGCATGGAGTCTGATTCCAAAAGTCGTTTTTATTAGGTGTAAAACATGATCTGACAAAGAGCTCAAACCTTCTAAAAAGACACATAAATAAAAATCACTAACAACGTGTTTGTCGCCATCACCGGCGCTATATCAGGAATTGCGATATAGAAAATTGCCGGGAAATAGAGTAATTCAAATTCTGTAAGTGCTTCTCATTGGTCGGCATAAACCAGCCAATCAGAATAGGAGCGACAGTGACCCATTATAAGCTATGGAGAAGTATTGACCAATCAAATGAAAAGGCGGGACAGTTCAAAATACAGTAAAAAGGCAGAAAAGAGCTGATTGGTTGAGCTAGCGGGGGCTTGGCTATCCCAGCCAATGAGAATAGGAGTGACAGTGAACCATTATAAGCTATGGAGTAGTATTGACCAATCAAATGAAAAGGCGGGACAGTTTAAAATACAGTAAAAATGCAGAAAAGAGCTGATTGGTTGAAGTAGCGGAGGCTTGGCTATCCCAGCCAATCAGAGCACGAGCTACTTTGTCCCATTATAGTCTATGGACAGATCGGGGCACTGAAATCTCAGTGCCGTGAGGCATGGAGTATTAGTAAGTAGTGTTGAGCGATTATTATGGACAAAGTTGAAATCGGCACAGTCTTTATGTTGATTGAAATTTTTAGATCATGCGATAATTTAGGTTAAAATCTGTGCATCATCTATTAATTATCGCGCCCTTTTCGGCGCTTGCTGTCAGTTTGGCGGGCAGCAAATCAGCTTACAGAATAGAGCAGGGTGAGATGTGGGGTGCGACGTCATGACTGGGATGTGTATGGTTGCGATTGGCTGGAAAAAATCACATTGACCTCGTTTTACATAGAACAGCCCTCCCTGTTCATGATCTTGTGTTTCAGCGTCTCATAGCAGTAGGACGTGCGCTCTGCCTCTGTCCAAACAGCTCAGCAAACAGCTCAGCGAAATTATTCTATTTTTTAACAGAGACAGCTCTACTTTTAGCTGTGATCCTTAGAAGTTAGTAAGATCAGAGATTTGCAGATTTTATGTAGTTAGGCAGAGAATTTTAAAGGAGCATTAACGCTGTAAAGTTGGAGGGGAGCGGGGTAGGGCCCGCGGCGTGAACACAGACAAGCTCTATAAGGATACTGGATAGTGTACAGCCAAAAATTTATTTAGACATTGGGATTGCTTTATATTAGGTTTCAGATCTTTTCTAGAACCTGAGGTCTTTTTTGTTAGGTGCAAAACTCTACTTTTATTTATCCCGTATGAATTTCAGATAGGTGTTCTTTTTCAATTTTCCCAGTCCAGCTTTGTGGATATAGCCACCTTGCAGTTAAATTTGAATACAGCAATTTTGTAGTCACCACAGGTTGATAGGTGCCAAAATTTCCTTTTATCAAACCCGTATATATTTCAGACAGTTGTTTTTTTCACTTTTGGTCAGTCGCTTTGTTGATAGATCTACTTTTCAGTTAAATTTCAATACACCAAATTTGTAGTCACCACAGGGTTTATGGTGCCAAAAAATACCTTTTATTATCCCGTATACATTTCAGACAGGTGTTTTTTTCACTTTTGGTCAGAAAAAGCTTTGTTCATAGAGCTACTTTGCAGTTAATTTTTAATACAGCAATTTAGTAGTCACCACAGGTGAATTGATAGGTGCCAAAAAAAACCGTTTTTTTATCCCATATATATTTCAGACAGGTGTTTTTTTTCCACTTTTGTCAGTCAAGCTTTGTTGATAGATCTACTTTGAAGTAAATTTTGAATACAGCAATTTTGTAGTCACCACATGAGAAATGATAGTTGCAAAAAATACCTTTTATTACCCCGTATTACTTTTCAGACAGGTGTTTTTTTCACTTTTGGTCAGTCTTGCTTTGTTGATAGAGCTACTTTGGCAGTTAAATTTGAATACAGCAATTTTGTAGTCACCACAAGTGAATTGATAGGTGCCAAAACTACCTTTTATTATCCCGTATACATTTCAGACAGGTGTTTTTTTCACTTTGGTCAGTCAAGCTTTGTTTATAGATCTACTTTGCAGTTATATTTGAATACAGCAATTTTGTAGTCACCACAGGTGAATTGATAGGTGCCAAAAAATACCTTTTATTATCTCGTATACATTTCAGATACGTGTTTTTTTCACTTTGGCGCAGGCCAGCTTTGTTGATAGAGCGACCTTGCAGTTAAATTTGAATCCAGCTATTTTGTTTTGATTTGAGGGATTTTGAAAATAGCTGTGATTTGCCATCTATTAATAAGAGACTTTCCAAAATTTTTCCCAAAACCCTTTCTCAAATTTTTATCTTTCTGAACATGGAGCGAAATTTTAGGTGGTAAGCGAGCAAAAAGGGGGGGTAGGGGCATGGAGGTAGAGGTACGAGAGAAGGTTGCTCCTTCCGTGCTGGCGAAACAAGCATGCCAGCGGATCGTCAGTTGCAGGACCGTCAGGCCTGTCATCGCTGGGTCAGGGCCTGTGAATTTAGTAACGAACAGCGTCGGCCAATCTGTTCTTCAGTGGTTAAAGCAACCCGCATCCAGCAGTCTTACCTCCTCGTCCTCCCAGTCACGGCCAATGTCGTCATCAGCATCATCAGCATCCGTTCCAACATTAAGCAGCCCAAATGTCAACTCGTGTACCCACCACTGTGGATAATCCATTTTCTGAAGACCTCTTTGATGACAAAATGCGGTTGGGGTCAAAAGGCATGTTAAAAGATCAAGAGGCCAAAGAGGATGATTTTCTCTGCTCTGACGCCCAGTTACTGATGCCATCAGAGGAGGAGAAGGAAGCCGGTCAATCGGCAAAAATCCCGGGCAGTCGGCAACGCCTTGCAGTCCCTCTTGCTTGTAGCTCGCAGCTCTTGGATGCAGAATGTCAGGACGACGAAGTCACCTGTGTTAATGATGATGATGACGACATTGAGGATCCAACGTGGTCTTTTCAGCAGAATTTGCTTGCGAGCGCTTCATCACTGGACGAGGAGGAAGATGATGGGGTAGTGTCAGTACGGGTCCCGCCTCAAAAAGGGAGAGAGCAGTCGCAGAAGTCCGCTGATATGATTCCGCCAGCCACGGTCAGCGGAAACCCCGCTCCTCGCTTATCGCCGTCAAAAAGGTCCAGGACCTCTCAAGCCTGGGCCTTCTTTGAGCAAGCGAATGCATGAGTTGAAATGGAGGCAACACTTGGCCAAAAAAGGCCAGACCGACGCCGGGCCTCCAACCACTGTCACATCCTCTGTCCCGGCTCCCCCTCCTCCGCCACCACAAGTGTTGCCTCAGCTGCCCATGTCTCTCAGAGTCATGATCAGGGATCAGCCTCCGATTCAGCCTCCACCGTCACCGAGTACCACCTGCACCACCAGAGACCCATCCTACCCATTCTCCTTCCGCCAGTTTGACGACCTGCACGCGTACAGCGCCAGTCTAGCAGCCAGCCTTCTGTCTTCCAGGTTTGGGGAAGAACAGAAGAAACACTTTAACCAAACCATCCCAAAGCCAAAAGCCTGAATGTTGGCATTGCCAGGCTTTTGGCCTTGGAAATGTTGCCTTTCCGTCTGATGGACACAGATGGGTTCCGCCACGTCATGGCCTTGCCTTCCCCCAATACCAGATGCCAAGCAGGCATTTCTTTGCCAGAAAAGCCGTCCTGCCCTGGCCAGCCACGTGTCATCTAAAATTTCAAGCGCGTTGTCTGCATCTGTGGCCGGAAAAGTCCATCTGACCACGACACATGGACTAGTAAGCACGGCCAAGGCTGCTATATCTCTGTGACAGCTCACTGGGTGAGCTGGGTGGATGTCTCTGAGGGTGACGGTGGCTCTCAGGCTCGGCACACGCTCTTCAAAACCACAGGGATGGTGCAGGGCTCTTTCCCACAAGGTCCTCTGGTGGCATCACGTGCCCAGAGAAACCAGGCCGTGTTGAAATTAATCTGTCTTGGAGACCGTCCACACAGGTCAGGAGCTGTGGACGGCTCTCCGAACGAGACGACGAGCGTGGCTGGGTGACAAGAACCTTGTGCCAGGCAAGGTGGTGTGCGATAACGGGCGAAAATCTGCTGGCCGCCCTGAAGATCGCTAGGCTGGAGCACATCCCTTGCCTGGCACATGTCATGAACCTTGTCGTTCAGAAAATTTCTAAAGAGCTACCGGGTCTAGACTGCCTGCTGACGAAGGCTCGAAGTCTAAGTTGCACTTACGCCGTTCGCACCCTGCTTCGTCCCGCCTGGCTGCGTTACAGCATCAGCTCGGCCTCCCCGTCAACCGTCTCATTGTTGACGTGGCAACACGCTGGATTTACACCCTCCACATGCTCCAGCGATTTGTGGCAGCAGCGCAATGCCATTACGCAGTACGAAGTGACACATGGCCTGACAAGCAGCGGTGCGGAAACACTCAGGGTGTTGAGCACACAGAGAGTGGAGGCAGGTGAAAGAGCTCTGCAACCTTCCTTGCCAGTTTTGAGAAGCCACCAAAAATGGTCAGTGCGGTACTCAATGCACTGGTCAGCTTGAGCATAGTGGTGATTCGTAGTTCTGGATGATCGTTGGACACTCTGAAAAACAGTCCGCCCAGAGACGGAGGAGGAGATGATCACACCCATCGCGGACAACCCGGGGCCTTTTCGCTCACCGTTCAAATCCACAAGGCCCGGACAGTTTTCACAATTTCATCGGTCTACATTAGGCAGTGGTTCGGGGTCCAGGGCTAGTGCAAAGGTGGCGCATTCAGCTCTCAGAGGTGCATCATTCCTATGAGCAACAGACACGGCTGTGTTGGAAGCTGTGCAGGAGGCAGCGGAGGAGGAGGAGGAGGTATTCCTAGGACACGACGTTTACCGACGTCCCTGATCTTGGAAGAGGTTGTCGCGAATTTTGAGGCGAGGACGGAGGATGAGGAGATCAGTTTGCTTTGTGCCCCTCGACCCAGAGGCTTGGGAAATCCAGGCTCCATCTCTCCATGAGTGCTAGGTATGCTCCATTTACTCCAAACATGATCCTCGCATTATAGGCCATCAAAATGAACAACAGTTACTGGGTGGCCACCCTCCTGGATCCCGGTACCAAAACAAAACTCAGCACTTTCATTTCACCCAACCAAATAGAGAGTAAATGTTGCAGGTAAAGGAGTCCTTGCTGATTGATCAACTGGAGACATCGGTTGCCGTCTGCTGCACGTTCCCAAATTGTCACCGGTGGAAAAACATCAGCGACGTGAAGCGGTAGAGTGCCAAGTAGCCGTAGCGGCAGAAGCACAGCCAGGCAAGGTGGCAGAAAGCCTAATGGGTGACCTCTGGCAATTCTTTATTTACACCTCTACCAAGCAGCATTGCAGGGCACACATCAACACACAGAGCCCAGGCTTAAGATCAGGTTGCACGTCTATCTGCGTCTCAAACCGATGTTTTTGTATTGCGTTCGGACCCCAATAGTACTTCTGGGTATCCAAAATGGACGAATGGGCCCGAGCTCGCTCGCCACACAAGAGTGTTGTCCTGCCACAGCAGCAAAAGCGTCCATAATCTGAGAGGGACCATCAGCACACGATCGGAGGGAGTCATACAGACTTAACGCTTCCGGCTTTTCACAGATAATGTGGATCGTTTGACTTTCATCAGATGAATCAGGCATGGATCTCTGATGATGTTGTGGAACCACCAATTGCGAGGTCACCTGATTAGTAGCGGGTCTACTTCACATTCTCTTCAACAGAATGGTCCTCTTGAAAAACTTTTTTTTAAAATGATCAATTCTTATGCAATTTTTATTCTCTTTTCCCAACAGTTCATTTTGCTGGTTTTGCTGTGAGGAGACTGTAATGGGACACCAAGGTTTCATGGACAACACCGTTTATTCCATTTACTCACTTTATCTTTAGAAGTTTTCGCATTGTCAATGGTTTTAGGTCATGTTGCCTGTGTGATACAGCTATAAATATGGACATTTGCGGAACCAGGAAATGTGCTTTTAAGTGGAATTTTCCCTCACAATTTTAATAGTGCTGAGAAGTCATATTTATAATTTTTTGGGGTCTTGTTGCTGTGAGATACAGCAATTATCATGGTCCTCTAGGAAACAGAAAATGTGGCTTTTTAAGTGGCATTTCTCCCCTCACAATTTTTAACAGTGGCTGAGAAGTAATTTATATTTTTGGGTCATGCTGCTTTGAAATGCAGCAATACTACAGGTTCCTATTATAAAAAATGTTGTTTCTAACCAGCATTTGTCTTCACAATTGTCCAAAGTGTTCAAGGGTCATGCTTTGAATTTTTGGGGGCATTTTGCTGTGGACATGCAGCTATACTACAGGTCCTATTATAAAAAAAAAATGTTGTTTCTAACAGACATTGTTCTTACAATTGGTCAAGAGTGGCTTCATGGGAGATAGTGCTGTCAGAAACAGGAATAGGTAGACACTGTTCATGGACACATTTTGCAAAATGACTTGTTTTTTGCAAGATTTTTAACTGCATAAATCCCTGTTTTGAGACAAACCCAAAATAAAAATTAAAAAAGAAAACAAAGACTGGGGGATTCCCCCTATTTTAAAATGTGTTTTCTAAAATTTTAAACACTAAAAACTGTACAAAATAGTGTAAAAAAATTCCTCTGAATGTAAAAGGGGAGGACGGGAAAACTTGCCCAAATTTGTAGGTTATTAAAGGGGACATGGAGTATGGGCACGGACAGAAACAAATACAGAGACAATTTCCCCCACATTTGAGTAAAATGAGAAAAGAATCCCAAAAAAAGGGCACAGGAGCGTTAACCACCAGTATTTCAAGTGAAGCCAATTGGTCCGCACTCATACGGAGGGCAAGCGCTACCCGGGACGGGGGACAGTAAAACAAAATGGTGTTGAAAGACCCTTTTTCCGGCACTTTTTAATTTGGGGGTATGCAGGTTTGGGGCTCATGCTTGGCCCAGGCGGGGAAGTCTATTCCAGTGAAACAAAAATGGTGGTTCAAAGACCCCTTTTTTTTTCCCCGGGCACTTTTTAAAATCTGGAGTCATGCGGTTTGGGGGTCAGTGGGCCCGGGACGGGATTTTCAATTCCAGTTCAAGAAAAAATGAGGGGTTCAAAATCATACTGTTCTTGCACTTTTTAATTTGTGGGTCATGAGGTTAAGGGGATGCTGTGGTGCAAAAACAGGGGTATTAATGGGGTGTGATTTTTTTTTCTTGGCTTTTTAAAACCTAAGGTGTTTCCTAAGATATAGCACGACCATTTTTACTGTTGTGGAAGTTAAAATTTCCCGCTTCTCCAAACCTGTTTTTGGGTAAGAATGAAGGGGTTTTTGCTTCCCCCTAACTTAAAAGGTCATCGACATAATCTACCACGACCATCGAATACTTGCGATGATGGTCGGCTATCGACCATCGACCATGTCGATGGCCAAAGTAATCGCCAAAAACAGCCATGGTCTTCTTTGGGGAAAGTTTCAAAAAATTTTTTCCACCGGATTTGGGGGTCCTCTCCCCTTCTTCCTTACAGATCCTCTTAGTTCCCTCGGGGTTTGGGTGGTAACGTTGGGGGCACAATTTCAATCTTCCAAATGCTCAACAAGGGGTTTTGGTCAAGACTCTGGCTGGGGCCCGTCAAGAAAGGTCAGAGTTTTCGAAGCCAACTTTGTTATTTTAGCCGTGTGTTGGGGCATTGCTTATTGGAAGATAACCTTCGTCCCCGTCTTTAGGGCCCGAGCACTCTGGAAACGGGTTTTAAACCAAAACTCGTACTTTTCCCCAAATTTTTTTCCTTCAATTGCAATCAGTCGTCCTTCCCCGGCCGAAAAAACCCCCATAATGTGCGGCCACAACCATTTTTTCTGTTAGATTGTATTTGGGGAGGTGAGAGCAGTGCATTTAAAAACAATGGGCTCTAAGAAGGAGTAAACATTCACGGGGACAGAAAAAATGGGCACAGTGAGTTAAAAAAGAGTGTCACAGCAAAGGGTCTATACTTAAACCATGTGAATTTCAGTTTCCTTGACTGTGTATAAAATTTGTTTTTCAACGAATTGTGCTGTTTTGCAGAATAAAGTTTTAAAACAAACATTTTTACAAAAATAAACCCCATAAAAAACAAACAAAAAAAAATAAAAAAGCCAGAAGTAATATTTTGGAGGTTTTTTGTGATAAAGGTTTTAATTTAAATAACATTAAAAATACAACGTTTAAACCACAAAAAACAAGCCTTTTAAATCTACAGTATCTCACAAAAATTAAAAACTCCATACATTTTTGGTAAATATTGTATTATATCTTTTCATGGCACAACACAAAAAGATATGACACTTTGATCCCAATGTAAAAAAGTCAGTGTACAGCTTGTATACAGTGCAAATTTTGGGGTGCCTCAAAATAACTCACAAATAAAACCCTCAATTTTTAAGCCACTGGCAAAAAAAGTGAGTACACCCCCGAGTGAAAATCAAGAAATTGTGCCCAAAAGAGTCAATATTTTGAATGGGCACCATTTTTTTCCAGCATTCCCTTAACTCTTTTTTGGGGGTGGAGTTCACTGGAGCTTGCAGGTTGCCACTGGAATCCTCTTCCACTCCCAAATGACACTCCTCCACTTTCCGTTGAGGATGCCCCAGAAATGTAAAAGGATTTAAGGTGTTTTTTATCGTTTGAACTGTTCGTGCTCTTCTCTGAGATTGAGTTTGAAATCAAGGGGTGAGTCTCTCCTGTCAGCAGGCATGGGCTCTCCTTCCAGGAGGCGTGTCTCCCCTCACTGAAGGACTGTGACATCACCATTTTGTATGAAGCAGGGGATGCAGAAGGTTTTTCTGGATATAAAGCTCTGTAGCCTCATGCATGCTTATGTCTGCAGCCGTCAGGCTCCACAAGCTCCCTGCTGTGCTATATGCAGTTATACACACAGATGAGACATGTGAGGAGTGTACACTGCCCCCCCCCCATTCTCCTCTGTTACCAGGCTGCAATCTGTGTTACTGTTTTATATGGAGCAATACACACTGCCCTCCTTCCCTTCTCTCCCCAGGAGATTCTATAATACTGTGTTTTATGAGGGGATCTGTGACTTAAAGGAGTTTTGCCACATGTAATGTCGACGTGGATGCTTAGAAATCATAAGTTAGGCACTTTCCTAAATGCATGTAAATGAAAAAAGTGTAAAAAAAGAAAGCTATCAGCCAAGTAAAGATGTCAACTCTATCACTCAATGTTCACGAAAGCATGCACCTGTTATATCTCTTAGTTTACACACAAATTACACTGAAAGCAGCAGCTTTTACTTCTGTTCTAGTGGTGTTCACCCAAATTGTACTGACAACAGGCAGATATCTTTAACTAAACTACAGGACAAATGTCAGCTTCAAGTCAAGATCTCTGCTTGCTGTCAGTGACATGTGAGTGAAAACAATGGGGGAGGGGAAGCAATCAGCTTTGAGAGAAGATACTCCTCAACCTGTAACAAATTTGGGCTGGTAGTGTAGTGGTCGAGCTTTGCTCTTACAATGAAGGGGTTTGGAGTTCTAGTCCCTCACAGAGTATTTTCCCCCCCCCCCTAAATTCTACACAAATGTAGAGAGACCTAAAATATATATGTCAATCTCTGTAATTATATATAATATATATTTTATATTATATAACACATACATAGCTTCCCTATATCATGTCTCATCCCCCCAGAGTAATTGTGTAACGGACGCCCCTGTGACCACTGTCCCGGGCCGCAGGCGCGTCCGTGCCCCCGCTCCCAGCGGAGCCCCGTCCCGCACGTCGGGTTCGGGGTCCGCCCGTGTCGCAGCCCCTGCCAGCGTCCACTTACCCAGCCACGCTCCTGCTCTGTCGGCTCTCAGCTCCCGGCGTGTAGCTCCGCCCCTAGGGCGTGCCCGGCCCGGCTCTCTGAGATTTAAAGGGCAGTGCACCCGGTTTAATTGGTTATTGCCCGGGCACTGCTCCTATTTAAGTCCGGCCTTCTTGCCGGCCCTTTGCCGGATCCTTGGTGTATATTCCATGGTGAACGTGTTCCCGAGCGTTCCTGTCTTGCCTTTCCCCTGTACCGACTCCTTGGTTACGTTTACCGTCTACGCGCGGTGCCGCCTGCCCCGACCTCGGGTTTGTCTACTGTCTCGAACCCGAGCCGCCCGTCCTGACCTCCTGCCTGTCCACGACCACGAGCCTGCCTGCCGTTCCTGTACCTTTCACCCCTGCCGCCACTGCAGGCAAGCCCGCCAGTGGTAGTGACCTGGTGGACTCCCCCGCAGCAAGACCCTCCTGCTTTGCGGCGGGCTCTGGTGAATACCGGGAAACCCACTTAGACTCCACTCCCTGGTGTGGGCTTACGCCATCGCCTGCGGTGGTCCAGTGGATTCCACCTCCAGACCGTAACAGTAGGATCCGGCCATGG